>CABHPP010148590.1:20754-46562 GCA_902168425.1 Peromyscus attwateri
CTTCCTTCCTTCCTTCCTTCCTTCCTTCCTTCCTTCCTTCCTTCCTTTCAGCATAGGTGATGCTCTGAGTAATTGGCTAACAAATGTTCATTATAAATATTGTCTACAATGTTCTCTACAAATTCCACTCTTGGACTGGAAAGATGGTTCAGTGGCTAAAAGCACCAGCTGCTCTTCCAGAGGACCCAGGTTCTATTCCCAGCACCCACATGGCAGCTAACAGCTGCCTGTAACTCCAGTTCCAGGGGATCCATCACCCTCACACCAATGCACATAAAATAAAAATAAATAAATAAACAAATAATGCTGCATGTGTCTTAGCACCACTCCGAGTCAACTGGGAAGGCCCAAGGATGGATGTGCAGTCTCTTACAGTAGGGAAGATACAGTAGTTGGAGTGGCTCTGATGGCTGCAGAAGTATGAGGCTGCTTGCTCACATCTGGGTAGATCGGGAAGCAAAAATAGGGCAAGAAGTAGGGGCAGGCTATAACCTCAAGGTCCACCCACCAGTGGCCTCATTCCCCCAGGGATGCCCCACTTCTTAAAAACTTCAGAGACCCCCCCAAACAGCTTTATCAGCTGGAGACCATGTGTCCAAGCACACGAGCCTGGGTTGGTATATAAATCGTTTTTCTCAAGAGCAAGAAGACCAAGATAGTGAAGTAAAGAACTTACTCATCACCTAACTAATCATATTATAAAGATAAAAATGGTTATTTTGGGCTCAATTTTGGAGTTCTAGTCCATGATGGATGGATTGTGTTGCTTTGGAGCTTTGGTGAGCAGCACATTATGGTGGGAGTACGTGATAAAGTAGATACACTGCTTTCCAGCCATGAAGCAAAAGGGAGAAAGAGGCCTGGAGCCCACAGTCCCCCAAGACATGCTCCCGATGACCTAAAGGCCCCTTGCCTTTAGGAGGCTTTGCCTCTTTTTTGTTTTTTTTACTTTTATTGATTCTTTGTGGATTTCACATCATACATTCCAATCCCACTTATCTCCCTGTCCCAATGTGACCATCCCCCCTCGAGGCTTTGCCTCTTAAAAGTTGCCACCATACTTCTCAACAGCATCAACAGCAGAGAAGGACCTGGGGTCCAGACCTTTAACACATGGGTTTTGGGGGGGGGGCACACATGTACCAAACCAAAGCACATATTAAGGGAACACTATATTAGTGAGGAGGAAAAAAAATCACATAGATACATTTGAAAGTGATGAAAGGCTTCTTACAGTTCCAAACTGAACAACTGCAACTACGTGTACACTAGAGGGAAAAATTACTCTGTTTCAGCTCCCATAATGCCCTGCCTGCCTGTCACAGTGCCATAGAGAGTAGACCAAGGCAATGGCCTTGCTGACTGGGAAACATCCAGTTAGTTTACATCTGAGCCATAGCCACCCAGATGACAGGCAGTCGGTGTCATAATGAGGCTAAGAACCTTTCCCACCTCTCAGCAGCTATTTCTGGCTGTTAAGTAATTGTTAAACTGGCAGTTGCTACATTTGGTTCTCCAGGTCTTCAAGGTGTGTCTTTATTTGCAGGGAACAAATTGAATTAAAATATACGCACACTTTCTTTCAAAGATCCTTTTGGCCTGGTTACAGTATTTCCATTTTGGGGGCAGTTTCAATTTATCTTTTGGGGAAAGACATTTTACTTAAATACTTTGGAGTGCTAATTGACCCAGCCTATAACTCATGGAACACGTCACCTGACCCTGGGTCTAAGAAAGTTACCCATAGCATGTTTAGATAAAATACTGATACATTTGTGTGTCAAGCTGAGAAGGGCCCAGTTGTGCTGGTCAGTTTCTTGTCAGTTTGACATAAGCTAGAGTCATCTGGGAAGAGGGAACCTCATTGAGAAAATGCTTCTACCATAGAGGATTGGCCTGTGAGCAAGTCTGTGGGGACAATTTCTTGATTACTAATTGATGAGCAAGGGCCCAGCACACTGTGGGCAGTGCCACCCCTGGGCAGATGGCCCTGGTTAGATGAAAAAGTAATTGAGTAAGCAGTGCTCTTCTTTGGCCTCTGCTGACTTCCCTCAATGATGGACTGTAATCTGGAAGTGTAACCAATAAACCCTTTCTTTTCCAAGATGCTTTGGGTCAGTGTTTCGTCACAGTGACAGAAGACACCTAGGACTGGTACAGTCCCTGAAATATGGCTAACACAGTGTAAGAGGGGCAGCCTTCTGCTGTTGTGAGATATTTGATCACACTGTGAAGATGTGTCTCTGTCCTCCCTTGCCTGCCTAAGGCACCTTCTGGTTGGTTTAATAAAGAGCTGAATGGCCAATAGCTAGGCAGGAGAGGATAGGCGGGACTTCCAGGGAGAGAGAGGAACTGGGGGTGGGGATGAGATGAGAGGCAGGGAAATTCATCAACAAGACTCTGAACTCTGAGGAAGTTGATGTACTGTACTGAGGAGAGGTAACAAGCCACGTGGCAGAACACAGATTAGTATAAATGGGTTAATTTAAGTTTTAAGAGCTAGTTGGGAGCAAGCCTAAACTAAGGTAAAAATTTCATACTTAAGAAGTCTCCATTTTATTATTTGGAAGCCTGAGGTCCAAAGTAAGTCCGACTACAGTCTACCATTGTTTGGTGCCATCATGGAGGATAGGAGGGATAGGATAGGAAGGTGGTAGTAGAACATGAGGCATTACCTCCACTGGGGAGTGCCCATTCTGACACAATGGTGATGATGACTGGCATCCCAAGCCAGTTCTAAGGAGAACATGCACCATTCTTTGAATCTTGGATAGCTCCCAAATGCGCATGTGCTAAAGTCATGGGCCCAAGAACAGTGCTGTTGGAAGGCAGTGTCACATCAAGAAATGGAGCCTCGTTGGGGAAAGGCAGGCACTGGGGCTTTCCGTTGAGGAATAAAGGGATCTGGTCCTTTCCTGCCTTTCTTCTGCTTCCCAGCTGCCGTGAGGTGAGCAAGCTCTTAGGTCATGCACCTCCCCTGCAGTGCACTGGGTCACCACAGAACCAGAGCAAGGGGACCAAGTGACGGTGGGCTGAAAACCCCAAACTGTGAAGCAGACGAGCCTTTTTCTCATTAGGTACCTTTTCTCAGGCAGTTTGTTCTCAGAAAACGACCAGCGCAGCGTGCATCCGTTTATTTAACTCTCATCCCATCTTTACAGGGCACGTATTTATCATGGTTACACTCTGGAGATACAGGTAGAGTCTTAGTGTCAAAACACAGATAGATCATCTGCCCAATGCGCAGCAGAGGAAGAAGCATCCATGATCTTAGAAACTGCTGAAATCTCACACGTGTTCTCAGCGTCTAACATCTTTTTACTTCTCCCTTCACATACTTCTAGACCCTGAGACGTGTGAATATTCGTGGTTCCCACTTGAACTAGCTGTGATTCCGTAGCAAGTGCTGGGGCATGTGACTTAAACTGAGCCAACCAGTGATTGGCCTGGGTGGTCATGTGACACAAGGCAGTCCAATCAGAGCGAAGAACAGTCTTCAAGGCAAATCAGCTATTGTCTTCTGTACTTTGGGCAGTTTGGGGTGTGAGGTTGCTGAAAGGAGACACTGCCTGAGAAAGAAACTCATGTTCAGGGAGGCTTGAAGGGAAGCCCTGAAGAGAAGTAGGTGAAGGGTTGACTACAGCAAACCCGACTAACAGCCAAATCCCGGGGTGTCAGTAATCACAGGGGACAGCCAGGTCCCCTACATTTTAGACACAGTGAGCGACTATTCCCGGAAGAGGATCACACTGTCCCAAGGGACTGTTGGACATTTTACCCAGACCTGTGCCTTAGAGCTTCCCCAGGACACTGAACTCCTTAAAAGATAGTTCAGTAATATTCTATGCAGAGAGGTTGAAATTTCCTCTCTCTCTCTCTCTCTCTCTCTCTCTCTCTCTTGGTTTTTCGAGACAGGATTTTTCTGTGTAGCTTTGCGAATTTTCTCTCAAAACATAAAGAAGGACTGGTAGGGACTACAGCGATGACTGGAGGCCTTTGATTCTGGCGAACGGTGTAATCTTTTTCACTTCAGAGGTTGGACAAACTCCTGGAGTTTTCCATGATTTTGAAACGGTAGCAAAGTCCTTTTAGGAGAAGAGAAGTAAACTTAAATCATTGGACGGGAAATTTGGGTCCCTTCCATGCCCTCTGCCTTTCCTTACCACATCACCTGGATTTCTGGTTCTGGGTACCTACTTAAAAAGAAACTTCTTTATTTAATTAAAATATAATTGCACTATTTCCCCCCAACCTCCAACTTCTCCTGTGTCCTTTCCTCCTCAAATTCATGGCCTTTTTCTCTTCCATTACTATTGTAATTGTTCTTGTATTGTTACATATAGATGCAAATAAATATATAAATGCCACCTGCCGAGTCTGTTTGGTGTTGTTGGTTTGTGTATATTTTTAGGACTGACTGCTTGGGTTTGGATAACCATTTAGGGGGAATCATCCCTGGGGAAGGTTAATTTTCTGTCCCTCAGCAGTCTTTAATTGCTTGTAGTCTTTATCTGGGCTCCCATGAGAATTCCCTCATCACTGTTAGCATTTCAACTGGTGTTGTCATTGTTCAGGTCTTGATTGAGCAGCCGTGATGCTAACATTTCGTGGGTGTACCTTTTTCTGTTACATCTAGAAAACAATCTTGCAGCGGACTTCCTGGTCCTCTGGATCTTACAGTTTTTCTGCCCTGTGTTCCGCACTGTTCCCTGTGCCTCAGGTGCCTAAGGTTGTGTTGTATAGGTAGCTGAATGAAAAAAAGAACTAGGAAAGGACATGACCGGTTCCGGGTTTCGGCACCAGATGAATGGAAAAAAAGAAATAAAAAAGGAAAGGACATGGCCGCTCCCAGGTATGGTGGAGGAGAAAGTTTATTGTAGATAAAAGGGAGAGCACAGCCAGGGGCATCCTTGAAGCATCCAGAGTGAACATGACCAGACTGAGCCCGGCCATGTGAGGAGAAGGGGAGGAGAGAGGGGAGAGCCAGACCAAGAGACCAGGGAGGTAAAGGATAGACCGAAAAAGAGGGCAGGTAACCAAAATGGCTGGATTATATAGGGAAGGGCATCTAGGGGAAGGGCAGCCCAGTCCTTGGGGGTGGAGAAGTTTAGGGTAGGGAGCAGGGTGTGCCAGCCATACCCTGTAACAGACAGGGACTGAGGGATGCTGAGAACCTGGGGCCAGGTCTGCTTTGATATGTTAATGGGCACCTCAGCGGTTTCTCCAGGCTTGAGACCTAACATCATCAGTTGGGGCAGAGCACTGCAGTCAGTCTCCTGGGGCAGGGCACTGTGGCAGCTGCGGCTTTCTGTCGCATCTCTGTGTGCTGCAGAAAGAAACCTTTTTGATGAGGAGCTGGAGCTACACTTATCTGGGAACTGCTTCTCAGCACCTCCCGTCTTCCGCCACACCACACAGTCTTAGGTACTGTTTTCCACCAGAGTGAGTCTGGCCATTTCTCCTACCGGGTCTAACTGCAGTTTGTAGGAGACTCCTAAATTCTGGAATTTTTTCTCAACTTGCAAAAATGGAACTCATGGTGAAAGCTAAGGCTTAGAATAAGGAGTTAGGAAAATACATATGTGGGTACAGAGGAACATTTTCTCACAAATTGTGTTCTTAGTGAAACTGTGAGTATGAGTGTATTCTCACAGCCATGCCAGGGGTCAACTCTATAAATGACAGTCCCTATTTAACTCAAACATATAGAGTCTGAATAAATGTCTCTGTCTCTGGTATTATGCTTGCATGTGCGTGCACACACGCATATGCACATGCACACACACACACACACACACACACACACACACACACACGCCCCACAGAGTCTGTCAGGTTCAAGAAGGGCAAAAGAGAAAGAATGGCTGGGATCTACTCATGCCTTTGGGAGGCTGTGACAGCTGGTCTGACCTGGTGGGACATGTGAGTGAGTACACACAGTCTCCTGAAGGTCTTTTTTTTTTTTTTTTTTTTGTTTAAATCAGTCACAGGAATGTACTGAGAAAGGAATGGGGCACATGCCCAAAGTTAGAGGGAATGGAAGGATCAGAATGGTTATATAATTAGAAGCTTGCTCCTAGGCCTGGCATGGCTGTGTTTTTCTTGGGAGCATTATAGGCCCACACAGGGACACTGCTATCATTTTTGTCTGTTTTCAACCCAGGAAACTTCCATACTACTTCTAAAGCTGCCTTACTGTGCATATATGGCTGGCCATCCTGGTTGGTTTAGTGCTGACTCACCGGGTCTGGCTGGCTGGCCATTCTCTGAGGTTTAATTCTGTGCCTACAGGAATTCAAAGCAATCAACATGCTTTGGACTAGGAACCTTTTTCCTCTTCTAATCTGACACCAAGACACTTTTATAGAAGTTAGGAACGGACAGATGGTGAGTCAACGCACCTCCTTTTACTATAGCCGTGGAGCAGGAGGCCCAGGGATGCAGCGGGAGAGGCTGGGAGGAGATGGGAAGGAAGCAGCTACAGAGCCTGAGAGCCATCTGCACAGGCAAGAAATGGGAAGGCGTGGCTTCTGGGAAGCCAGAAGCAGGATGGCAACTGGCTCACTTTCTGAGGTGCTGAAGGAGGGTCATGTGAGTGACATGAGTGAATGTTCCCCCACTGGACACATGGCTTCTGAGCAGTTCAGGGGACTGATAATCCTGAGGAGATAGGGACAGAGTCATTTTGTTTTAAGTGTATCCTAAAATCACATAGTACCTGATATGTAAAGTGTTCCGCAGTAATTTCCTGAATGAATGGATGAACAAATGAATTCAAGAATAAGTACCACTGTGTGCTGAGGGCAGGCAAACTCAGACTTTGGGGATGCTAAGTTTGAATCTTGACTGTCCAGGAAAGCCAGTGAGTTAAAAGCTTGGTCCCTAAGGGAGGTGCTGTTTAGAAGTGATGCAATCTTGCAGAAAAGGCCTAGTCTTCAGATAGTTGGAATCTTTGTCTTTAAGGGGGTTGTAGGATCCTGTCCTCCTTTACTCTGTCACATGCCCTTGCTGTAAGGTGACACTCCATCATAGGCTAAATCATAAGGACCACAGTCACTGGCAGATACTTCCAAAGCTGTGAGCCAAGCATCCATCTTCCCTTTGTTAAGTTAGTTAACATAGGGATTTGTTATCTATCTGTCTATCTGTCTGTCTGTCTGTCTGGCTGGCTGTCTATCTTAGTGTGTGTGCATATGTGTATTGGCATGTACATGCCACAGCATATGGTTGTATATGTCGGGGGTGTCAAAGGACAGCTTGTGGTTATTGGTTCTTTCCTTCCACTGTGTGGATCTGACCCCAGGACTGACCCTAGAGATGGAAGGTTGCCAGACACAGAGGATGAAGGTAAAGAGTGTGTGGACAAGTGGGGGGATGACGTCACTCTTGGTGAGGTTTCATCAGCATCTCCCAGTCATGGTCTTAGGGCCCAGGAGCAGCAATGACACAGTGTCTTGGAGCTCTGATTTTAGGCAGGCCACCATCCTCTTGGCTTTCTGAGAGCTACTTGTGCTGCACTAGTGGCCAACACTTGTATCCGAAGAAAATAACTCGTTAACCACAGACTGTCCTAACAGTCATTGAGCAAGCCACAGGTCAGTTTTTTTTGTTTTTTTTTTTTTTTTGTTTGTTTTTATCTTGGGCAACCGCAAGGAAGTGTTCCTAAGGAGCAGACAAGGAGGTACATTTGATGAGATGCAATTACATAAGGAGAGCCATTACAAATGGGGCCTCGAGACTACTTAGAGTCCTTAGAAACATCATTTTGGAGGCTTTATTTCTTTTGTGGGGTCTGGAAGCATCTGTCTCTGGGGCTAAGATTGGCAGGGGGACCCTTGTGGAATTTCTTTGTAGAGCCTCTCTTGGCCATCAGTGGTTCTTCTTACAGGCAGCTGAGTCTGGGGACCTCGGGGTTCACCAAGGCCGAGCTTGCTGCATTTTCTGGCAGGCCATGGTCAAGAACTGATGACAGTAGCGTTGGCACAAGCCACAGTGGCACGGTTTTCATTATACAGTTCCAGCAAAATCTGGTATTCACCCTGCAAGGGACACAGGTAAAGCATTAGGCATATGAGCCACAATCCAATCGACCACTTAATAAGTACAGTCAGTTCCTTCTCCATCCAAGGACTGTGCCTCTGTGTACTCTACCAACTGCAGAATAAAAATATTCATAAAAAGTTGTTTCTGTTCTGAATATGTTTAGACTTCTTTGTCTTGTTAAGATCCTCTGGACAGTCCAGTATAATGATCAACATAGACCTTACATGATATCAAGTAGTATAAATCATCTAGAAATGGTTAAAGTGAACCCAAGGATGAGCATAGATTGTATTGCAAAGACTATGCTATTTTAAATAAGGATTTGAGCATTTCGTATTAGATGTTTTTCAATTACATCCATCATCTATCTATCATCTATCTATCTATCTATCTATCTATCTATCAATCTATCTATCTATCATCTATCTGTGTGTCTGTCTGTCTATCTTAGTGTGTATGTATATGTGTATGGGTATTGGCTTGTACATGCCACAGAATATGGTTGTATATGTTAAGCAATGTCAAAGGACAACTTGTGGTTATTGGTTTTTTCCTTCCACCATGTGGGACTGACCCCAGGATAGAACTCAGAGCACCAAGCACCTTTACCTGCTAAGCCATCTTTCTGGCAATATCTGTGGATTTTGGTGTTTGAGGGGGTCCTGGAACCCATCCCCCATGAGTACTGAGGAACAGTTGTATTTTGAGCAGCTTATGTGTGCCGGGCATAGTTCCAGACTCTGCAGATAAACTAGAACAACACAAACCAACTCCCTACCCTGTATAGCTTGCATTTCACTGGGAGAGGTGAAAAGTTCCCAGGGTAAGGAATGCCACAGATGAAGTTGCTATGGAGAAATTTGTTCAGGAAGGGGATGGAAAGGATAGCTGGCTTTGGTGGGACTGATGTTAGCTTGAAACTCTTAAGTAGGATGATCCAAGGGAGGCCTGGGAGAGAGAATGACCTTTAGGAAAACACTCAAAAGGGATGCAAGAGGGTGCCAGGCTACTGTGGGGCTGATGTCTCTCTATTTGAGAAACAGACAAGAGGCCAATGGGACTTCAGGGAGGAGGGAGAGAAAGGGAGATTGGAAGCCCACAAGAGGCCAGAGTCTCAGGGTTTGGCAGACATGATGGGGTATTTGCTTCAACCCTGAATGGGACTGAGGTATGACAGTTTTCTCTGGTATGTTAGGAAGAGCTCTCTGGCTGCTGTGTTTAGAAGAGACTGTACATGCCATTAGCCTAAAAGAAGCTACAGCATTTGAAGGAAGGGGCTCTAGATTATGAATGACAAGATACACATGCTTTTTTATTTATTTTATTTTATTTTATATTTATTTATTTATTTATTTATTTATTTATTTATTTGCTTTTTCGAGACAGGGTTTCTCTGAGTAGTTTTGGTGCCTGTCCTAGATCTTGCTCTGTAGACCAGGCTGACCTTGAACTCACAGAGATCTGCCTGGCTCTGCCTCCTGAGTACTGGGATTAAAGGAGTGTGCCACCACCACCCAGTTGATACACAAGCTTTTATATAAAGGGTGAGCTTCTTTAGGGGACCCAGCCTTTCTGGAGGCCAATGGAGGCATGGACTGTGGAATAGGAAACCAGGGTAGGGGCAATGGACAGAGAGCAGTCTGTTTCCGCGGCTAAGGAGGGCACTAAGGAGGGCTAGAAGTATGTATCCATGTTCTTGGCATTTTATGGTTCAGGTTGTACCAAGAAAATGTCCATATATTTTGTTCAATCAAAAAGGATCTTCCACTTTTAATTCAGAAAAGAGCAGACACAGAAAAATACAGGATTATATGCAGGACTTTAATTTGGGTCAAGGGATTTTTGTGTTAAAAGGAAAATAAGCTGGTGGAGAGGGCTTTTTATAAATAAGCTGGGACTATCCTTTCCCAGCACAAGGAAATGATAGCAATGGCTATGCCAATTGCCCTGATGTGGTTAATATATGCTCTGCATGTATTCAGAGATGTCACATTGAACTCTATAAACACCCACAATTATTATCCATCAATTAAAAGATAAGTTTTACACTAGAGAGATGACTTAGTCGGTATGAAGTCAGATGTGCAGGCATTAGGACCAGAATTTGTATTTCCAGAATCTCTGCAAAAATTCACAGGTGGCAGTGTGCCCCTAAAACACTAGCAATGGGGGTGGTGGTGGAGGGTGGAGAAAAGTTATAAGCAGACAATTTTGTCCTGCCAGCCAATTCCCAAATAACCACATACAGACTTATTATTAATTATAAATGCTTGGCTGATAGCTCAGGCTTGTTACTAACTAGCTCTGACATTTTAATTAATCCATATTTCTTATCTACACTCTGCCATGTGGCAGTACTTTTTTTCGATACAGCAAATTCATCTCCTTGATTCCTGAGACTCCTCCCTTCTTCTTGATGCTCTATTTTTGTCTGCAAGTCCCACCTAACCTCTACCTGTCCTGCTATTGGCCATTCAGCTCTTTTACTAACCAATGATAGTAATACATATTTACAGTGTACAAAGATTGTTCCACAGCAATAAGTGGACCCCTGAAACTCATTGACCAGCCAGTTCAGCTGAATTGATGTGCTTAAGGCTCAGTGTGAGACCTTGTCTCAAAAAACAAAGGTGCAGGGATGGCAAGATTGCTCAATGGTAAATGTGCTGGTTTCCAAGTCTGATAATCCGAGTTTGATTTTCAGAACTCACATGGCGGAAGGACAGAACTGACTCCTGCTAGTTGTCCTTTGAACTCCACACATGCACTGTGACATGTGCCTATAACACACACACACACACACACACACACACACACACACACACACACACACAAATAAATAAATAAATAAATAAATAAATAAATATGAAACAAGTAAATAAATCCATGTATGTGAAAAATAAAGATGGAATGAGATCAAGAAAAGACATCCAATGGAGACCTCAGGTCTCTATCCACACACATCCACATCCTTTTACACATTCACTTGCATGCACATATGCACACTAACAAGTACATACCACACACACACACACATACAGGTAAATAAATAAACACATTTCAAAAAAGAGGAAAAATAACCAAGCTACTGAAAAGTAAATACTGAGTGGAAAGAATTTTGGCTAAAGAGGAATCTCCATTAGTTGAGAGCCCATCTCTGAGGGTCTAGGTGAAGGAAGGGATGTGAATAGGCCCTTCATTAAAATGTTCTCAGCTAACTGCTTTTAGGAAAGCAGAGGCTCTCTGTGTGGCAGCTGGCTGTGAGCTGGAGGCCCTGGGCACACTCTGGCTGTCTGTGGCCAGTGTGAATAGCCTCTCTTGGGATCAAGGTCCAAATGTTCTGCTGCATAGTCCTGAGTGGAATATGTCCCAGGAGGCTATGTCCTATGTTGGGTCTCCATGCTGGGTGTGGGAAGGAGCTTGCCAGGTGTCTACTCCCCAGGTACAGGCCCCAGAAGAGGAGGAGAACCAGGCTCTGGACACCCGGCTATGCACAGCTTACATTGGATTGGATCTCTTGGAGAGCTGTTGACTGGCTGAAGAAGGCAGGGAGTGTCCTGCAAGTATTGTAGATGACTACAATATGGCGTCCGCTTACAACGGCTCTACTTACAATGGGGGAGATAAAAATGGGCTCAGTAGGATCTCTACTTTGCATTTTGAATTTTCATTTTTCCAGGCCTGTGTCATACAGTTCAAACCCCCTTCTATGCTGAGCAGTGCCAGTGAGTCATAGTGCCCAGCCATGAGAATACACGATCAAATGACCAGCACTCTTCTGTGAAACATGCGGCGAAGCGATGGTGTTTTTTCTCTAGGCTGGGTGGAGTCAATGCACTTTCAACTTACGCTATTTTCAACATATGGTGAGTTTATGGATGTAATCCTGAGTTAAGATGAGGAACATCTATAAATCCCTTTATATCTCTGAGGGCAAATTTCCTTTCAAAGGGCTTCTATGACTTTAAGACCCTGCCCTCCTTTGTTTCATAGGAATTGCTAAGAATAACTGATTTTAAAAAGCCAGCAAAGCAAGATGAAATCCAATTGATAGCAATTATTACATCAGTCTCTTGTGGGGTATCAGAAGAAAAACGAGGAAAGAGAAAGTATTCAAGTAGCAACAATTTGAAGCAAAGTTCCCTGGGAGAGTTCAGGCGGTGCATGCTAGCAGTGAGGAGATATTGTTTCCCTTCCTGGCAGACTTTGTGCATTTCACAGAAAGGCCTGAGAAGATCACTGGAAAATTCCCAAGAGGGAGGGCTGGAGACTCCAGTTGAGAGAAAGATTCCTATAGAAATCCAAGAAGGCCTGCTCCAGACTGACTTAGGAGCTCACAGTGTGGGACAGGAGGGTTTTCTCAGGAGTGGGTATGTTATAAAAACAACTTTGATGCCTTTTGTCCCCTAATGTCCTGTGCTGACTTAGGATGCTGCAAAGTCCTCAACAGCAAGGAGACCCTCACCAGATGTTCCCCCTTTACCCTGGATGTACGACACTCTGGAGTGGTGGGCTAGGTACACCTTTATTACTTTGTGTACATGTATGTGTGTGGTCATGTTTGTATGTGCAGACATGTGTAGGTTGTGTATGTGTGTGTGTGTGTGTGTGTGTGTGTGTGTGTGTGCGTGCACATGCATGTGGAGGCCAAGGACAATCTTGGGTGTCACTATTCATGTGTCGTCTACCTTTTTCCTTTTTTTTTGAGTCAGGATCTCTCACTGACCTGAAGCTTGCTAGCCTGGCTGGCCAGGGAGTCCCAGGGGTCTGCCTGTTTCTACTTTCCCAGCATTTGGATCATAATCATGTGCCACCTCGTTTGGCTTTTTAAACGTGGGCTCAGGAGATCAAACTCAGGTCCTTATGTTTGCAGGGTGAGCACTCTCCCAGCTGAGCTATCCCCTTATCCTTGTTCTTCATACGTGACACAGTAAATAGAAGCAGACTAAAATCCCAGAAGACACTGTAAAAGGATGGTAACTGAGGGACATTGAAGCCTTTGTGGTTTTGTAAACTGTCCTGTGCCAGAAGCTAGTTGCCTCCTACACAGCCCAAGCAACTCTAGCCATATGGAGTCCCCACAGACACACCCCCAATCCTGTGGACAAGATGCCAGCATTTCAACTCTCAGTTGGGTTTGTTCTGGTTCAACTCAAAGGTTCAACAAAACACCAAGATGAAGCATCAAAAGGACAAAGCCAGCATCTTAAGCATGCCTCCTAACTATGGCATGTGCTAACGCTTTCAACTATTTAAAATCTATTTCTCATCCTCTTCTTTTCTTCCTCCTCTTCCTTCTCCTCCTCCTTTTTCTCTTTCAAGAGTTGAAGATCCACTCTTCAACACAATAATTACGTAACAGCACAAAAAGAGAAAACCAAAACCTTACCTGTGGAACATCAATTCCAAGATTATTGACAGGGCCGGCATAGTATATCTGCTCTGAAAAATACATAAAGCATAGATAACATCATCCAATCATTTAAAACAAATCCCCAAATAATGTGTTCATATCATTTGTGGTCATAGAGATGTAGATCAAGTCTGGGAAATAAAACAAGAGTAGCCGTTGATATAAAAGCTTTAATTTCCTAACTCCAAGTGGATCTTCATTTATTTATGAACAATAGTCTCTGTCCACATGTTGCTTGTTTTCCAACGCCGAGGCTGACATTACAGAAAGATTTGAGCAGAGAGCTTCCTAAATAGTGAAAAGTACTGAAGGGAAGCGTGAAGGTCATGGAAAGACTCTGACTGACTGCGTGGTCAAGAACTGGAGCTGGGATTCAGGGGAGACACAGGCTGAAACTCTGAAGCCACCTGCTCTAACAGCCTGGCGAGCCACTTGCTCTTTACACAAGAAGGGTGTTATAATTTAAAGGGCATGCCCACTTCCTAGGCCTGCAGGATTTAAGAGGTACTGAATGTAAAGCCAGAAGAGCAGCCTGTGGCAAACTACATCTGGGGAAGAGGGAGATGCTGAGTTTTACAGGATGGTTGGTTAGAGGAGGTATCACCATGGTGGTGATAATTGACTAAGTCCCGAGGAGCAAGAAAGAGTTTTTTAAAGCAACGGTACGAAGAGAATGGCACTGATGTGGAAAAGCACTTGAGAAAGAGTAAGGGCAGGGACAGAGGCGGCTTGAGCATCTGGGAAGATGGGGTGCTATTCATTAAGACAGGGAGTCGGGAGGACAGGGAGGGAAATGTGTGTCAGGGGCATGAAAGGGTTTGATTTCTCAAATGACCAATACAGGGTCTTTGAAAGCATTTGGATCTACAGTTCTAGAATATGGGGAAAGAATTAGGGGTACAGCTACAAATAATTGAGTCATTAACATGTAGCTAGCTCTAAAGTCATGAGACAGGAGGAAGCCTTAAGGGAGACAGAATTAGCAGACAGAGGAGTGGAGGTCGGAAGCACCCGGAGCCCTGCCCGCATTCCGAAGTTGGGCGAAGGAAAGCCAGTCAAGAGGATGACCGAACTGCAGACGAGAAGGAATAAATGGAGTGAGGCGGTTAAGAAGGTGGGAGGGGAGGGATTTGCCCTGGAGAGAAGCTCAAACGTAACTGTATATGAGGAGAGCAGATGAAGTTCAGCGTAGGCTGATTTGAAATTGGCCAGAGGATCGAGGCAGCGTGCCTGACTGTTTTGACTTTCTCATTGAAGGTCACAGGCTTCAGAACATGGAGGCCGAAGGCCTTGGGTTGTGAGAGGCAAAGGAAGTTATTACAGTGTTCCTTATGAACAGCGGGGAAGGAAATTCCTTGAGAAGCAGCAGGATTCCTAGGATGTGCTGAAGGCTCTGTTTTGAGGTTTGCGGCCAGGAACTCAAAGGCAGTGCATCAGTCCCAGGAGGAACATTCAATAGCTCAGCTGTAGGCAAGATTTGGGTCGTAGTCACTTCTGTTTTTTCCTCTTCTCTAGACACTGTCTGTTGCTACGTAATGCTGCAGGAGTCACACGGTGTCATTTCTACGGTGTTCATTAGAAATAAGTCTAGCCACGTTCAGGAGTCACACGGTGTCATTTCTACGGTGTTCATTAGAAATAAGTCTAGCCATGTTCAGGAGAGGTGAATTACCAGCTGTCCTCATTTGAAGAAAAGAACAGCAAAGAGTTCTGGTCCCTCACACGGAGGTGGTTGTGTTACTGGTCATCACACTGCATCATTGAAGTAAGAACAGTAAGTATTTTCACTGTGCTAAAGACCCATCTTTCTTCTGCCCCACTTCAGAGGCTTCCTGTCTCAGTCACGTGAAGAGCCAGATTTTTTTTTTAAATCTATTTTAAAACAGACCAACTGCTTGTTTTTAGTTAGCATACAAAACAATGGGTTCCACGGTGACTTTTTTTCCTGTTTATTTTGAAACAAGATCTCGTATAAGCCTGCCTGGCCTTGGGTTTACTAAGAGGCAGAGGATGATCTTGTATTTCTGGTCCTCCTGCCTCAGCCCTCCAAGTATTGTGACTGCAGGTGCACCATCCCCAGATGACATGTCCGTTCTCACACTTGCGTGTTGTGGTAGGAGAAGAAGGTGGAGAGGGTGGCTCTATATGCATTAAGATTATCGTGGGAAACAGTAACAACAGACAAGCCATTAGCAGAAAGACTGGAGCTCATCCTCACCAGGGCAACATGTGAGGGACAGAGCGTGTGTGAGAACATGCTTCCAAAAGCCAGGAAAGGTAGATGCTATGTGAATTTCTGTTAAGACAGAATCTAAAGTCCAGGGTGTCTGTCTGTCTCTGTCTCTGTCCTCTATGTGTGTCTTTCTGTATACACGTGTGTGTGTGTGTGTGTGTGTGTGTGTGTGTGTGTGTGTGTGTGTTTTCCAGCGTGACCACTGAGGCTAGAAGTAGGTATCAGATCCTTGGAGCTGGAGTTATAGGCATTTGTAAGCTGCTCTATGTACTGAGAACCACACTCTGTTGCTCTGATAGAAGTAAATGCCCTTAACCACTAAGCCATCTCTCCAGGCCTGACTTTCTTGTTGATCATCAGTCTCCATTTCTAAAACTATCAGTGTTCCTGGTCTAATTCTTTGTTCCTGGATACAGGCATCTTGATATCTCAGCAGGTGCCCCATGGAATTAGGTGCATGCCTAGAACATACATTACGGTACTTGCTTCTACTTACCCCCAAATTCCCTCCCTTCTCATCCGTCCCTCTGCTGGTCCCCTTCCAGCCTCAGACAATCCCCCTTACGCTTTCTCTCTGTGTGGCTGGATTCCTGTTGCATGCTTCATGCCCACTTTACTGCTCTTGGGTGGCCCAGGGCAAATGACTTGAGCTAGGAAGCAGAGATGGGTGGAAAGCGCAGCTGTCTTGGTCACTAACAAAGTGACAGCGGGCAATTTTGCCACTCAGCGTCTGGGCTCACAAAACAGAAATAGAAAAACTTCCTGCAGGGTCCAAGGAGGACTAGAGACCTTGTCTGTAGCCTCACTGGGCAGAGTGCGGACCCCAGGAAGGGTAGTGGCAGTTGTCACTAGTTGATTATTAGTCACCTCGGAGAAGTATCATTTGATGGATTCTGACAGGTGAAGTGGCACTCAGTTCCGGAAAGTCTTGTGTAGAAGCGTCTCTTTTTCTTTTTTCACATTTTCAGTTTCAAAGATGGACGTGTACAGCTGTGTGAAGAACTCTGCTTAGATGATACCTGCTCGTCTCCGATGCTCACACAGTGCCCCAGGGTTTGCTAATTTGTGCTCTTCACTCTTAACAGGTCCTTCTCTGGGAGAAGTTTTCATTAAATTGGTTTTCTATGCTTCGCACTTTCAACTGGGCCTTTTTTTTGGGGGGGGGGGGCATGAAGTTCCTGAGAATAGCTGCGAGTAACTCAGGGAAGTGACTTTTTGTTGTTAACTCGACAAAACAACACCTAAAATTAAACTCCCGTTCCTTCCCTTCTCAGGCCCTCTTCGTTCTGAGATTCCTTTAATTAACATTCTCACACTCCATACTATAAAAAGATCCCCGGGATACTTGCACCCATTTCTTCCTTTCCCTCACTGAAATACTTATTTGTTTTTAATGTGCAGAGGATTAAAGAAATTCACTTCCTGGATTCTGAAAATGTTTCTAAAAAACAGACCTTTTTTCCCCCTCCCTTATTAAAGAGAGTAAATTGACTTTACTTCAATCGAACTTAATTTGATTGTCTTTTTGTTGGCCCAGAGATTGCCATCATGCTTACTATGCAAGTGCTGGAACACTGAGCCCCACTCCTACCCCAGAAACTGACTTCTACAGCATGGGCACGAAGGCCCCACAGGGTCTGGATGACACAGGCTTGGGGTGAAGGTTCCTCCCTCCTTTCACCACCCCTGGAAACCATGGCCTGCATTGATCCCAGCTTCTCCATGCATGCTGTGTCCAGTCCTGGTCCTGGCTCTGCAGTTCTCTTCCCAGTAATGACAGCGTGGATGGGTGTAAGCCCTTGTGGGATGAGTCCCACTGAACTCAGGGAGAACCCGGTATACTGGGGCCAGTGCTCTGTTTCGAGCTCTTTAGTTCTGGCTGCCCTGGGCTGCACTGGTCCAGTCCTTGGTGGGTTCAGATCATCACTCTGTTCTGCTGGTGTGTAGGAGGGCCCCTTCATCAGCAGGTTCCACTGAGCTTGGCTAATTGTTCTGTCTTTTTGTTCTCAGAAACCAGGCTGAGGCTGGAGCAGGTGCTCCCAAAATGGTGAACTCTACTGGCAGCATCCGCATCCTTCCCCAGGCCTTGCTGGGACCTCATTGGAATTTCTTTCACTTTCCCAACATTTAAGCATCGTTATAGTGTTTTAACAATATGAAAAAATACATACACTGACAATTATGATGCCAAGTCTATTAGTTTATGTAGAACAAGGGCTTTACTTAAAAAGATTACTATTTTTATGTGCTGTGCTGGGGACTGAACCTAGAGCTTTACCCATGCTAAGCACGTGCTTAATCACTGAGCTATACTCTCAGGCCTCATTTATTTGTTTACTCAGCCTTTTTCTCAGGTGTTGAAGCCAGAGCATTTACTTTATGGCTGACCATTGAAATCCTCAAGATGAATTAGATGTGCAGTAGCCACTCTTGGGTGTAGCTGTTGTTCCTGTATGGAATCCATGTCTGAATCTGCACTGGGCAGTTCACCCAGTCCTGGTAGTATTCCCTTTTTGCTTTGGTTCTCTGGTTACACTTTCTCTTGCTTTGGCTGGGCAGCTGTTTGCCACTGGTGGGCTTCTGAGGCTGGATCAGTGAGTCTTAGACAGCTGTCAACGGATGTGTATACATCCATTGTGAAGATACCTGTGCCAAGCAGTGTTTCGTCAACTCTATGCAAGCTAGAGTCATGTGGGAAGAATAACCCACATTTGAGACAATGCCTCCATCAGATTGGCCTGTAGGAAAGTTTGTGGGGTCATTTTCTTGATTAGTAATTGATGTGGGAGGGTCTAGTCCACTGTTGGTGGTTCCACTCCTGGATAAGTGGCCCTGGGGTGTATAAGAAAAGTAGGTGAACGTGAGTCTGGAGAGCAAGTCAGCAGACAATATTCCTCCATGGCCTTTGCTTCAGTTCCTGCCTCTGGGTTCCTGGCCTGATATCCCTCCATGATGGACAGTAAGCTGTAAGGTGAAATAAACCCTTTCCTCCCCAAGTTGCTTTTGGTCCTGGTGCTTATGACAGTAATAGAAAGCAACCTAAGATAACATGTAAACATTACTTTCTTTCTTTTCTTTTGAGAAGCCCACATGCATGCGATCTCTGTCCTTCCTGGTGCCTCTTTTTCAATACCTGACCTTAAATCTACAGTGTGTACTACCTCTGCTTAATAAACTTACTAACTTTTATTCACTCTGGCCTTTTCTGAAATTCTTTTCTGTGCTTCAGTCAAGGACCTCGCTTTACCTGAGTGGAGGTCCTTAAGGATGTGGGTATGCATGTAGGGGTCATATGAATCAGGCTATGGGTATCATTGCTGCTCTGTTGCCCTATAACTGCTGACATTTTGAAGCCCTTTCCTTCCTGCTGGGCCAAATGTAGGGCAAAATGGTTCTCCCAGGCTATAGAAAATAATTGACGAAGTGTACATCAAGGACACTTCAGGCTAACCAATGTAACCACACGCTCCTAGTGTCATTCTCTCAATAAGAGCACCTAAGATCCACCCTGTTGGCAAATTCCCAGTAAATAACACAAGGCTGTGAAGCCTAGTTTCCATGCTGTACATCAGATCTCAAGAGCTGGTTGATCTTACAGCTGGAAGTCTGTGCCTGTGATGGTTAATGCTGTCAACTAGACAGGGTCTAGAACTGGCTAGGAGAGTGGCCTCTGGGCATGTCTGTGAGGGAGTTTCTACACTGAGTTAACTGAGGTGGCCACTCTAAATGTGGGTGGCATTATTCTATGGTCTGGAATCTCAGACTGAAAAAGAAGGTGAAAGCTGGCAGAGCACCAGCATGACCTCGGTCTGCTTCTTGGTTGTGGAAGTAATGTGGCCAGACACCTCTCCTTCCCTGCCATGATAAACTGTATCTCCTTTAAGTTGCTTTTGTTAGACTGTTGATCACAGCAGTGAGAAAAACGAACTTTAACAATTACAGTCCCCTTGGGCCAACGTCATTCCTTCACTGCTTAGGTCCTAGCTGGTAACTATTCTCTCCTTTGTGAGTTGATGAATTTAATTTTTTTAAAAAAACTTTTAGTTTCCATATATAAAGGGAACCATGCCATATCTGTCCTTTCTCTGGCTTATTTCACTTAGCACATTGTCCTCTAGTTTTATCCATGGTGTTAAAAAATGATGAGATTTCCTTCTTTAAGGTAGACGAGCACTCTACTGTGAGCTCTATCCTAATGGCTTCATTCACTGTTGATGTTTCAACTTCTTGTCTACTTGAATACTGTTTTGAAGAAAGGGAACTCTTGCACACTCTTGGTGGTAGTATAGTACAACTATAGAGAAAACAATGGAGATTCCTTCAGAACCATGATCCAGCAGAACTCTTTGCATGCAGGGGAGGCCTGTGGATCTGAGAGACATAGCCTTTGCTCTGCAAGGGCACAATGGGATGGAGGCCAACAAAAACTAAGATAGGAAAACCAAGAGAGAGGCGAAGGTCAGTGGAACACATTGCCTGTCTCTGGAGGGATAGGCAGGGAGTGTGTTACTTCACTCTAGTGAGCTGTGAATAAAACCTTTTCCCCCTCCCTACCTCTGGATATTTCCTGAGCCAAATCTAGACAAAGGCTGAGCATGCCTCTCCAGCATAGCTCTTCATGCCAGCACTCCAGGCCCTCTCCTATCCCCCTCTCCCCCCTCCCCTCCTCTCCTCTTCTCTCTTCTCTTCTCCTCTCATTTCCCTCTCCTCTCCCTCTCCTCTCCTCTCCCTTTCTCTTTCCTCCTCCTCTCCTCTCTTCTCCCTCTCGTTTCTTCTTCTCTCCTCTCTTCTCCTCTCCTTCCCTCCCCTCCTCTCCTCTCCTCCTCTCCTCTCCCCTCCTCTCTTCTCCCTCTCCTCTCCTCTTCCTCTCTTCTCCCTCTCCTACCCTGCCCTCCTTTTCTATCTGTTGCTGGTGTCTCCTCTGCCTCTGCCTTTCTTCTCCTCTCTCTGTTTTGGATTTCCCACCTGCCTCTAAGCTGCCTTGCCATAGGCCAAAACAGCTTATTTATTAACCAATGGGACCAACATATATTCACTGCATACAGAAAGACATCCCTTAGCAGAGCCTTGTATGTTTCTGGGCAATTTTACCACTATCTTATAGAGTTTTTGAGCTGTTGTTTTTTTGTTTCACTTTTGAGAATTTTTATTTTTATTTTGCATATCTATGGGTGTCTCACCTGTGTACAGGTCGGTATACCACTTGAGCCTAGTGCCTTGAGGCCAGACCGGGGAGGGGCTACTGGATCCCCTGTAACTGGAGTTACATACAGATGGTTCTGAGTCACCACATGGATGCAGGGAATTGAATCCAGGCCCCCCAGAAGAGCAGCTTCACTCTTGAGCCATCACTCCAGCCCATTTTCATTTTATTCCGAAGGGCACCCTGGGAGTTTCTGCTGCACACCTGCTTCAAGTCTCAGATGGGCTTGCAGGGGCCTCACCACATGCTTTCAGAGAGTACGTGGTGAGGGATGAGAGAAGCAGAAATCCAGAGACTGCAGTGGCCCTCTGGTGTCACCAGGTCATGGGATTGCCACCTGGGCATAGGATTCTGCATTAGAGATGATATGGAGAGGAGCCAGGAAATCAGTGATGTTAAATCTCAGAGGATGCCCTTGACCTAGGAGCTTCCTGACCTTGAGAAGGACAATCCTGGAAGACTGACTGCAATTCCCCCAAACCGGTGATCAGATCCATGCTACAGCGATAGCTAGCTTTTCCTCCTCGAGTCCCCCCTCCCTCACTCCTGCTTAGTGTTAGGTTTCTGAGTCACTCATTTCTATATTTCCACAGGGAGGATCCTGAATGCAGAATATACCCTGGTAGAAGGTATGTTGGTCTCCATCTAAACCCGTGTGATGTCATAGGATCGTGAGGGAGTGGGGTCTTTGAGATGCATTTGGGTCCTAAGGGATAACACCCTCATCGAGGGACTGGTGCTCTGGCTTTGCAGGAGCTGCACTAGGTATCCTAAGAGCAGGTTTGCAGTTGGAGGGACCAGGGCCAGTTGTTTTTTGCTAGGGGCTAGTTTCTTATGTTGACTCACGTCTGGCTTCAACCAGACCCTTAGGAAGTGAGTCCAGTCTGGTAGCCAATCAGGGTCCTACCCAGCTACAAGCAGGAGCTGTCCTTGCTATTTTCAGTCAGACAGACAGACCCCTGACACAGCAAACAGATTCCTGACACAGTAACCACAGTTGCTGACCAGATGTCATGAGCCAATCATAAAATGATTCCTGTATCAGTAAGGGTCTATACCCAATCACTTCAAAGTACACTTGACAGCAGCTGGAATTCCCCTAAGCAGGCTTTAAAGGGGCTGCCTTACCCTCCTCTGGGGTCTAAGCGATTTTGGGTGGGCTCCAGCATGCTGGCTTTTCTTGAGAATAAAGCTGCTTTCTGCAATTGCATATCAGGTGTCTTCTGGTCATTTGGAGTGATCTAAGGACCCTACACTATAAAGCAGAGTGATACCTTTTATCTCCTCTTCTTGCTCCTAAGTCACGTTATGAAGCAGCGTGAGGCCCTCAACAGACGTGGGCCTCCTTACTTGGACTCCAGAACTATCAATCTAAACAAACTTCTTTCCTATATGAAGTACCTAGGCTTAAGGATTCTGCTACAGAACTAGAAAATAGGCCATGGCAGTACCCTCTTTTCCTTGTGTGCACTGCCTTAGGGTTTCGATTGCTGTGATGAAACATCATGACTAGAAGCCACTTGGGGAGGAATGGGTTTATTTCATCTTATGCTTCTAGGTCATGGTCCATCACTGAGGGAGTCAGGACAAGAACTCAACCAGGCCAGGAGCCTGGAAGCAGGAACTGACGAGAGGCCATGGAATAGTGCTGCTTACTGGATTGCTCTCCATAGCTTTCTCAGCCTGCTTTTTTGCATGACTCAAGACTACCTGTGTAAGGGTGGTACAGCCCACAGTGGACTGGGTCTGCCCACATCAGTCATTAGTCAAGGAAATATCCCACAGGCTTACCTACAGGCAGATCAATAGGGAAGCATTTTCTCAGTTGAGGTTCCCTCCTCTCAGATGACTCTAGCTTATGTAAAGTAGATTAAAAAAAAAAAAAAAAACTAGCCAGCCTACAAGGCTACATTTGAGCTAGTGTTGGCCCAAGAAACTCAATCATTGATTCATTTGGAACTGGTTCTGATGACAGGCCATCCAGTCTACAGATTATGTTGGAATGACCTGGAGTGGGTTCACTGGCTTTTAAGCCAAAACCAGGAAGGAGAATTTCCATGTCCTGAATTGTGCCTGTGAATTCTCTGAACCTCACACTTTGGGAGGAGATGGTGGCTGAGAGAAAGGGACACAGAGGTGACAAAGACATCTGTGCATAGGAGGGAATGAGTTGGGGGGTGGTGGTATGGAAGCAGAAAAGCTTATGGAACTTTGAAGGAGTGGGGATGCAGCCAGCTTCTATGTGTTCTCTATTCTTATGGAGTTTCCAGTACTGAAGAGCAACCTGCAGTACAACATCCAACAAATAATGAGCTGTCTAACACACTGGATTTGAATACCATGGACAGTATTTGAAACTTTTCCCGAGAGGATTGTTTCTCTTAATAATACAAATGATTGTTTAATAATGAGAACATATTCGCCTTTACTTCTAAATTCTTTTTGGTGACACTCATTTTTTTTTTTTTCTTTTTGAGATGGTATGGTGGTTTGAAAGAAAATGGCCCCCAAAGGGAGTGGCACTATTAGGAGATGTGGCCTTGTCAGAGGAAGTGTGTCACCGTGAGGGCGGGCTTTGAGGTCTCTTTTCTCAAGCTTCACTCAGTGTGACAGTCAGTCAACTTCCTGTTGCCTCTGAGTCAAGATGTAGCACTCTCAGCTCCAGTATCTCATCTGCCTGCATGCTGCCATGCTCCCTATCCTGATGATAATGGACTGAACCTCTGAAACTGTAAGCGAGCCACCTTAATTAAATGTTTTTATTTATAAGAGTTGCCATGGTCATGGTATCTCTTCACAGCAATAAAAAACCCTAACTAAGACAGACAAGGTCTCACATATCCCAGGGTGTTCTTGAACTCACTTTGTGGCTAAGAATGACCTTGGGCTTCTGATCCTCTTGTGCCCACCTCCCATGTGCTGGGATTTTGGGTGTGTGCCTCCAACCTGATGTCATGCTGGGGATCTATCCTAGGGCCTGCTATATGCTAGGGTACATGCTACCAGCTGAGTTACATTCCCTGCTAATGCCCAGTATTTTATCTGACCCCTATGCATAGGGTCTGGTGCTCTGGGGATATTTATTGTCTTCCTTTGTGAAACCACAGTCTTACTTTAGAGCCCACAGCTGTACAGCAACAGTGGTTACTTTTCCTCTATATGAATTATTTTCATTTTGGCTTAGTCAGTTCTACTTTGATATCTTCCCCTACACATGCAGCCAGACTTCTGACCCCCTTATGGAATTGCACTACCTAGAGAAATCAAATGTTATTGGCAACTCAAAAACATTCACTGTGAACCTGTAATGGATCATTACAAAATTATCAACTAAGAATTCTCCAGGGTTGAATCAATCATGGCCTTCAATTCACAACTCTCAAGTGATTCAGAGATGAGCTCATCATCAATCTTCCTTTTAGATAGCAAGCTGGTTTTGAACTAGGGATGGTTTCAACACATAAGTTATGTCATTGACTTCAGGCCAAATTATTTCTCTTCTGGGTAAGGGATATGGCACGTAGGGGTGGTTCTGAAGTTGAGAAAGGGTGACAATAATACTCCAGTGAAGTAAGGTTTTGATATGAAGCAATACTCTGACTTCCTAACAGAAAAACTCATATCTTACCCTAGGCATATGGGCAAGTGTGCAGTCTGGGGATTACACATAGCTACTTGGGCTCTTGACATGGCAAGCAGAAGTCAGAAAAAGTGTTGTTCTTCTTGGTAAGGCTTGCATAGGCAGCAGTTCACAGATGTCCACATCCTGGTCTGCAGAGACTGTGAATATGCCATTTCACATGGCCAAAGGGACTTTGCAGATATAACTCAACTAGAACACTGAGATGGAGAGATGATCCTGGGTTACCTGGATGGACTCAGTGCAACCAGAAGATGAGAAGGAGGAAGGATGGGAGAAGAAAGAGTAGAGGCCATGTGGAGATGGAAGCAGAGTGGAGAGGTGTGGCTGGGAGCCAAGGAATGCGACAGTCCCAGAGACTGAACTGGGTAAGAGAGATGTTTCCCTAAGCTTCCAAGGGCACACAGCTGGCTTTACCCACACTTTGGATTTAGATTTGTGGCATCCAGACTGCAAGAGAACAAATCAATGCTATGAATTGCATGTTTTGTGACAACTTGTTACAGCAGCAGTAGGAAGCCAATACAGTGGCATTGGATTAAGAGAGGAGGACCCAGGTGGCCAGCCTGAGATGGTAGCTTCTTTGCATTTGTGTTTTCCCCAAAAGGATACTTTAGAGCCATGACAGAAACATTCTAGGCTTTGAGCACAAGAGAAAATTTTAGGGTTTGAACCTGGCCAAGGAGTGAGATTTCTAATGCAAACTATATCAATGAGTTCAGGAGAGATAATTCCATGCAATACAGAGCCATATGAAGCAGTAGATTGGATCTACTCAAAAGAACATTCTGCAAAGATCCCATCAAATATGACTGCCACCAGCCTCCTATGGCCATAAGAGCTTGCACTTGTGGCCAGTTCAACAGATGAATTGACGTTTTAATTTACTTAAATAGAATTTAATTTACTTAAATAGAAATATTTTTGAATAGCCACATATAATTTGTGGTTATTTTGCTGGACAATGAAATTATGGGTCAACACTAACAGAAATACAATGTGAACAACATAGGCCATTTAAGCTTTTCTGGTGGCCATACTAAAAAAGGAAAAGAAAACAAGTAAGATTAGTGAAATATGTTGTTTAACCAAGTTACTTAAAATATTACCATTTTTAGCATGCAACCAATATAAAATGAGGTATTTACATTAATTCTTTTTTTGCACAAAGTTTTTAAAATCTAGTATGTGCTCTACATTTACAGCACGTCTCACTTTGGACTGGTCATGGTTCAAGGACTTCTTAGACCTGGTGGCTGATGGCTACTGCACTGGA
>CABHPP010148591.1:0-11160 GCA_902168425.1 Peromyscus attwateri
GCTTGATGTTCTCAAGCCAAGAAAGACATGAGGACAGTCAGCAGCTCAGTGTCCCTCTTGTTGGCCCTGTGGGCATGGCTGGAACAGTTTATGAGGACAGTCCCAGGCCCAATGGCCATCTTGACCACATTTGAAACAGGGACCAAGAGGTTCTTGGGCTTTGGGAGCCTGGGCAGCTGCTATGGCCAGCTGAAAGACCTCATTCAGCATCAGGTACTTTTGTTTGGGGGCTTTGTCATCTCTCTCATGCTATATCTTGAAGTCCATGGCTAAGACTGCATGTGGAATCAGAGGTCCTTTCTTTTAGATGTTTAAGTTTGGTCCTAACATCAGAAAAACTCTGGGAGAAGAAGTAGGTCATAAGGAGTTGTTTTCCATCTGGAGACACAGGATCCACATTGGCATATTGCAAGAGGGCTTTTGTAAGGTGCTCTAGGAATTGAAATAGGTTTTTGTGTTTGTCCTGGGTGACCTCTTGAATTTTTCATAATTTACCACTTTAAGGGTGGCCTTGATAAGACCATCCAAAAGGAAAGTTATAAATTGATCCGTAGCAAGAATGCTTGCTGGGATATTGCAATTCTATTCAGGGTCCTGGTCAGGGCCTGCCTCAGCCCCAGCTGGGTGGGTGGCATTAGTTGGGTGGATTTTGTCTGCATTCATTCTAGCCCAGTCAGTCACACACTCATCTACGCTCCTTGGGGAGAAGATTGTTGTGAGAATCATATAAACAATGTGGAAGTTGAGGTTGTAAGATTGGGTATTATACTGGAATTCTTTAATACAGGTGGAAGAATTAGCAGTGTAGGACCTCGATCTCCTTTCTAGTTGAGAAAGTTATCTTAATGAGGAGATGTGTATCTTGACCAGGCCATCTATCCCAGCTACCTCCCACAAAGGGAGAAGTGTGACTAGTTTAAGGCCAGGTAGGGGGAGGTAAAGGGGATTCCATAGCAGAGCTGAAGAGAGTAGTCTTAGAACTAAGGATGGCAGTGGGATTAAAATGGGCACCAGAGAGGGTTGATTTGGGTGACCTGTCACTGAGGAGGGAGAAAGGAAGACCAAGTAATGTGGGGATTTATCAAGGCAACTCCACGTAGTTAAAAAGGAGGTTTATTTTGGGGTAACTTACAGCCAGTAAAGGGGTTGGTTACAGGATCCAGGAGAGGTAAGGGACAATCCAGTAGGGTTCTCTGGAGAACTCTGACTCGGTCTGTCTTCTAGCATCCAGGATCACCAGGAACCAAGAGAGCCGGCGCATCCAGATTTCGGGTCTTAAGGGCTCCCATCTTGGCCCTGCCCCAGGGACATATCATACATAGGTAGGCATGGCAGTTACCAGAAGCCTCACTAGGGGTAGTGCTTCCAGGTCAAAGCTGGAGTAGCTACCCACTATAGCCAAGAGGCTGGAGAGGGAAAGAAAGGTTTTGGGTTGAGGCTGATAACGGGAGACTTGTTAGCTTGATCTAAAATAGTGGAGGAATCATTTGGTTTGGGCTTCAAAGTTCCGAAGAGTTTGTTTTTTCCGTAGTTGGCTTATGCTATATGGTTACTTTGAATCAAGATTCAAGTGAAGTCACATGGCAAAATCCATCCTTTCTAACCCTAGCAAAGATGGCTGTCAGCCAAGTGGCTGCCTCCATCTTGACAGAACAGAAGCTAAAATAGTAGGAAGCCATGTTTCCTTTAAGTCTACCTAGGTATAGATTTTTAACTCTCAACCTGGTATTATGAGTTTTAAGTTAACCCTTTTGTTACAGGTTTTACAGATTTTTAATCATACCCAACACATTTACAAATCTTGAAGTAAGACTTATACCTTAGCAAAAGTTTTAGAGAGTTAAACCAAAACCAAAAGAGTGTGAGCTGAGTAGCAAGAGTCTCCACTGAGAATGGTCTGTCCTTTTGTTTTAATCTTCTTTGCTCATCACATAATCAGGTGGCTCGCCTGACATGGAACAGAGATTTTGGAGGAAACCTTTAAACAAACATGTATGTGTCTAGAGGCGGGGGAGCCATACCCCACCAACTCCAGAGCCAGCTTTTAACTGAAGTGGAACAGCATAAAACAACAGTCTAACGCCACTCATTCGTAAAAGACACCCGAATCCCTGTAAAACCAAATCCAGTAAGCTGAGAACAAAGAAGGTTTAGAGATAGGAAAGTTTTGAGTCCTGGCTATAGATAGAGGATGGTGCAGGAGGGAGCTGAGAGACGCACCAGCCAGAAGGACCGTGTGCAGGGGGTGTGCGCAGGACTGGGGGACAGCTTGCCTGTTCCGTTGCTTTCCCCCACCCCCCTGCTAGGTACTGCTCCCACTTTGAAACAAACGTACAGATCCATCAGTGGTAACTTAAAAGGATATTTACTGTGTGATGTGTATGTTGGGGGAAATGAGACAAAAGCAAACAGGGCTTGGAATGGAGAAAAGAGAAAGAGGGAGTGTGGAACGGGGAATCTCTTTCCATTTCCCTGATCACTCGCAGTATTTGTGAAGGTCAAATAATATTAGGATCTAGGATGCTGTTAGGTGGCCCTTTGCTTTGCTTATCTAAGTGATATTGAGGACAGATTTGACTGTAAAAGTGAATAAATTTAGGCCCTTCAAGTCTGGTGACAGGTGGAAAGACTGGAAGTTCTCTAAGGCATCCGAAGGAGAAACGAGAAAGTATGGGAGACACGGCTCCCATGGAGGAGAGAGAAGGAAAATGTCACCACAACCTGTGTTTGCTGGGGTCCCCAGGACTTACTGAGGACTGAAAGAGGACCAAGCCATTCAGTAGGTTTTCACCACACTCAACAGGGGTCAGGGGTTAGCCTGGCTAAGCCTGAAGAGAAACTCTCCATTGGACACCTGGTACAAGGACTTTTGTGGAGACCAGAAGGTGATGCAGATGAAAACAGAGCTCCAAGGGGATGGGGGCCGGTGTCTCATCCATTGGAAAATGGAGTCACAAAAGCCATGAGGGCCTAGAGGACCTGTAGGATTCCAGGCAACTCGGTCGGGAAAGTGGAAAAAGAGGGCAGGAAGGGGTGCAACAGCCTCTTTCAGCCTAAGGAAACTACACCACTTCAGCTCCAAGTGTAGGGGGAGGAACTGGTGGGATTTCAAGTTCTGAGCTTGTAGGGTGGGGGCTGGGTTCAGCCTTTAAAGCAGTTAGAATGTTCTGTGGGTGGAAGCTGGCAGTTGGCGATCCTCGGAGGAGATGCATGGCTTACAGAAGATCGTCATGAATCTATCTGTTCGTGCTCTTTAAATGGCAGGGATTTTACACAGGGCTGCCTACCCCTGGTTTTCTGTGGCCCTAGCTGTTGCCCATGTTTATTTCTTCTGCTGCACTGTTTATTACTAAAACCCTTTTGTGACTCTAACCCATGGAAAATCCTTTCAATTAATCCTCTTCCTGACTTCCAGCAGTTGTTGTGAACATAGTGATAGGTGAGAAGCTACTGGGAACCTACGCGCTTAGCTCCTATGCACGAAGTTACAGGAAGAGAAAATGATGGGATTATTTATGAGAACAAGAAACAATAAAAACTAAAAACCACTAGAAAAAAATGGTTGGATATGTTTAGATGGCTAATTTAAATATCCTGAGAAAGGTTACTAATATTTAAATGTTTTCATTTATGCATTCATTTGTGCGTGTACATACATAATATATGTGTGTGAGAGAGATTTATTTGATGCACGTGTGTTTGTGTTTGAATGCAGGTATGCACCTTGATGTTTGTGTAGAGATCAGAAGACAGCTTTGGTAGACGGAAATCCTCCCATGTGCCATCTTTCTTAGACAGAATTTCTTGCTCACTGTCCTATATTGTAGGTAGAATTTTCCCATGAGCAGCTACTTCCAAATTACCACACAGAGGCTTATACTAATTGTAAATGCTAGGTCAATAGCTCAGGCTTGTTACTAGCTAACTCTTACATTTAAATTAACCCATATTTTTTATTTACCCTCTGCCATGTGGCAGTACCTTTATTAGCATGGTCTGGCATCTCCTGGCATCTCTTCTAACTCCTCCCTTCCTCATTCCATCATTCTCTGTTTGGCTTTCCTGTCTAACTTTATCCTGTTTGGCTATTGGCCAGTCAGAGTGTTTATTAAACCAATCATAGTGACATATATTCACACAGTGTACAGATGGATTATTCCAGAGCACTCTATGCCAGTTTATCCCAATCACATGCTTCTGTGGATTCTCCTATTTTTACAAGCACCATCTTTAAGAATACTGGATTATATACATGCACTAAGATGCTCAATTTACATGGGTTTGAGAGATTTGAATTCATATGCTAACATTGTGTCAATAATGTCACGACTGACCCAGCTCCCCAACCTAATAACCTATTAACATTTTAATAGTTCAGTAATAAGTGAGTAAAGTACCACTCTATCCCTCCCTTACAAGCTCTTTATAGACCATATAATATTATTATAAAATTATTATAGGCTTCAAAAATATTGAAAATCAAAGTAAAAACTTATAGTCTCCATGGAAACAGTTTTAATTAAAATGCTGTGAAATATAAGAATAATTATGTGTGGACATCATGACTATTTACAATGTTGTAGATTAAATAGCCTAGGGCACTAAAAGCAGTTTTCCTGACCACTGATGCATAATGTATTATCATAATTTAAATGTATTCATTAAAAATTAAGAAGTGACTTAATTTCACAGATATCATTATAACTTTCAAGATTTGCCTCTTAAATATGTGTCAAAAATAATAAGAAAATATATAAATAGTTATCACTTCTTCCTAACCAGCCTGCATTACTGTGATGATATTCTTTGTGAATGAGGGATTCTGGTTATTCAAACGATTACTGAAAAACATATGATACAAAACTATTCCTCATTTTACCTTAAGTGAGTGTGCAAGATTGGAACTTTTAAAATTAAAGATCAATTAGAATTCATTTACATGATGTGCAACAGACAAGGAACTTCAAGAAATTTTGGTTTTGATAAGAATGTGGTAGACACAGAAGTTTTGGTGCCCACAAGTTTTTCATTTAATAGTATAGTACAGTATAGCTATGACTAAAGTGACCAGATCCTAGAGATTGATTGAAGATTAATGAAGTGACAACAGCATTGTAAAATGTATGCCTAGTGTGCTTTGACCTACTCAGACTGTTAATCTATATTCAATTCATCTGAATATAATTGAAGACAAATAACCTGAAACAAAACTTCACATTGTACAAAGGTTTATCTTCTACATCTTTTACACAGGTGCTCTATAAGGAGAGTTGCCCAGCCTTACCTCCGCTACCCTCACTCTTAAACTAAACACTTCCAGGTATACAGTAATATTTAATAAAAAAATGAGAGACCTTTGCCTTCATGGAGATTAAATCCAATAAACACCTTTGAATTCCTATGCTTGTTAATGGTATAATATCTGCTCATTGTAATAAACTGAAGTATAAAAGCTTCATCTGGTTCAATTGAAAAGCATGACATGAAAATATACATGAATAGTATAGCATTGATCTGTCAGTTAGACAACTGAGATAAAAATGCTAATCCAGTGGTCACCAAAGAGTACCTAATTAACTTTGATAAAGCAGAGGCCCCCCCCACCCCCCGTAACTCATTAATAATACAGTAGTTTCTAACCATGCCTCAGCCTAGCTTTTGACTACAGTGCAAAATAGCTATTTAGAATGCAGTTTGATGTTGTGTCAATTAAAGAGGGCAGTAAGCTCCTCCCTTGGGCCTGTGGCTTTCCCAGGCGTGGACTGTTGACTGGGATTACAGTACCGGGCATAGGTTCCCTCCTGTGAAGAGGACCTCAAATCACATCGGCAGGCAGTTGGTGGGGATGGATCGCTCCAAACCCATGATCACATAGGTGGTTCTGGTTAAACTCCATGGGTCACAGAACAACAACAAAAAAGATAGAAAGGGATACGAGAAAGAAACTTGTAGGGGATGGTGTGAGGTTGAGTAAGCAGAGCTGTGCGGAGATAGAGGATGGAAGACGACAGAAATCAGTGTGTGTATGTGTATCTACCTACACAAAATTTTCAAAGAACAAATTAATAATAAAAATCAAAATCTTAGAAACTTCTTTCTCAGCCCCCTAAAATATCCAACAGCAAGTTATCATTACCCAATTCTAAAATCAAGCCAAGATTCTTAAACATTAATTGTATCATTTGGATGTTGGAAAAACTAGGTGCCACATCAAGGTTATTTTATTATTTCTCTTTATTCAAAGAGTTATGAGGAAAAAAATCTGGCTTTGAATGGGGACTTCATTTCTAGAAATAATCTAACAAGCTTTGAGTATTTCAAACATTTCAATAATAATCCATGTAAATCACAAGAGTGCATTGATATATGAAAATATAATATGAAATGTGCAATAAATCTGCAAAAATATAAAAGTAAAATGGATATATCACTTTCCATCTAAAGAAACTAAATGCCCTGGTGTTTGCCTCTCAGGGGCTACTCACTCTCTCTTTTTTCTTCTTCCATAAAGATCCCTGCTACGTTAAAGTTTTACTTATTGTTTTCTTGAGTTTCTTTATTGCTTTATTATTTTACTATAAATGAGTTGATATGTATAATACCATGTGGTTTTAACATTTTACAATTGATATTATGCTACTTTTATCATTGGAACTAATTTTTTGAAAGTCATCTATGTTGGCTTACGAAATTTTGATTAATCATTTAATTATATGTCCTTGTTTAAAAGATATCAAAAACTAAAAGCTTCTAAATTAGAATTTTCAGATATTTTGCTGTAAATGTATATAAGTATATACGTGTTTATATCTATTTAAGAAGGTATCATGAACTCTAATTTTTTCCTAAGTAAATCATCAAATTCCAAGGACTGCACTCTAGCCATACTCTCAAAACTGTCAGCAAAAAATTCTACTGATGAGTCTGTTAAGAGAATTGTCATTCTTCAGAATGCACGTTCTACAATAACTCACTTCTTTAGAAATTCCTCACTGCTGAGTCTTTGGAAGGCAGCCAAACCTAACAATGACAAGCAGAATGGCATGTGACAACTAACGTGGCTGCTACAGAGGGCACTTCTGAAAACCCAATGTCAATACAGAGTTTGTGTATTTGGGGATTACTAGGATCATTCATTAAGAAATGTTTCCACTGAATCTAGAATCCTTATTTTCTGCTGGGAAGATAATTTTATATTACTTAAAGATAATATGATGTGAAACAAACATCATAAAATGTTAAAGTTTTTAGGCAACTAATATATTTCAATCAAGATTAGATGAACAGTAAGCCAAGGAAACCAAAAAGACTGCACAACAAAGGTCATAGACTATGAAATGATGGGTTTGATTGGCAGTTCTTCTGTTAGAAGAATGTTTATTGAAGAGAAACATTAGAGGTCAAGATTTTGAACACAGATTGTGGTCAGGTAAATTTCTGATATAAGTCAGTGAAGCATTACTTTAAATACAAGCAAAAGAAGGTCACAAATCCCATCAATATTTTCTTTATAGGACAGATAGAATTATAGGTATATACCATAGTATCTGACCTTTATAGCAAAACATGACACATCTCTGTGACAATTGATGATACCAAGATACTTTATTTTCCTAAACCAGACAAGACAGACCCAGAGCCACACAATTATGGGGAGGGGAGCAAACTCATGCCCAGCTGAACGAGGAAAATACTTCACAGCTCAAAAGAGACATCTCCTTAGTCCACACGCACCCATGCTTTGAGCATATTTATGTAACAGGGTTTATTATGGATTGTTTTTTAGACTTTACCAATTCAGGCAAGAGACTCTGAAGAATGCTTGCCAGTCAATTTCTCCTGCACCCAGGAGGTGACACCGAGTCAGCTGTGCGGATCTCCCGGGGGAGAAGGGAACACGTGTCTATTCAGGCACTGACAGGAGAGCAAAGATTCTGTTCCACGAAAGTCAACCTTGACTAAATAATGAGTTTGTCGAGTGGCTTGCAAGACGGCTGACTTGAAGGCAGCCACATCACTGGAAAGGAAGATGCAACCAAGTGGCTAACTAAGGAATATGCAATCCTGGGTAAGTTGCACACCTTGCAGCTAGTTCACTGGAGAGGTCAGTCTGAAAGTATCCTCTCTCCTCAGTCAGTCTCACTCTTTATATATCCCTGAGGACAGAGGAGCTTGGAAATTTTCCAGAAGTGTTTAATTCCTGAGTCTTTAAGGGCCTCCACTAGCATGGAATGTTTGAGTAAACATTCCTGAAGCTTAAGGAACTTTCCTCTCAGGTAGAAATATTTCAGTTCTGACAAGTTAAGATGAAGGTCATGTGAACAGATTCAACTATAGCTCCTTCATGTTAAATTGGTTGTAGAGCACAAATACAAATTATTGAGCACTCCACCATCAACAGACTGTTACAGTTGATATTAGTGAACAGCAGCTCAGGCTTCTGCTTTTATTAGTGTTGCCTTTGGAGAAAAAAAAAGGCTTTTGTTATCAGAAAGCAAAACAAAAATGGATTCTGGCATTTCTCATAGAGATGGCTGCATGAACAAGACCAGAACAATGCCAGTATCAATGGCCATGTTAACGTGGAAAGGGAAATTTCTCAGGGACTCAGCCTTAGACAATGAAATGTTGTCAACTATTTTTTTCTGAGAGAAAGAGGATTAGACTCTCAGAGGGAGGTGCCCTGTTAATGATTATCCAGTGCAGAGTGGTGAGCCTTGAAATCACTTACACACAAAGAACAAAAAAAGGATGCAATAGGTTCTATTTATGTATATTAATGTATATACGTGTGTGTGCGTGTGTGTGTGTGTGTGTGTGTGTGTGTGTGTGTGTGTGTGTAACAAATGTAATAATATATAAAGAAGCTATCAACTTGAGGTTGACATGGAAGGCTTTAAGGGAGGATGACTGGAGGAGCTGGAGGATGAAAGAGAGGGGAGAAGTGATGAATTCTATTTCAATAAAATCATTAAACATTTTTAAAAAGAAAGAAGAGTGGATTCTGTGGATTAGGATTTGCATGCATTTATAAGTAAAATATTTTCCATTATGCTTTTTTTTGGTTGTGCTGTTATTTGAGAGCTAATCTCATGTATCTCAGGATGGCAACAAACGAACTATATATCCCTTGATATTATAGGTATGTGACACAGCATCAGGTTTGCTTTGTGAGAGGTATGATATTCTGGTCTCTCTACATGCTATGCAAGCAAGCCTGTTATCAAATGCCAATGCATTTGTTAATGCATGTGACCACCTCTCCACCTAGATGCAACTGTTAAAGATAACCCAATAAGACATTGTAGATGAAAATACACAGAATGTCTGATGTTCCCTATGACTCCATTTGTTTCTTTTGCTGTGTATCTGCCAAGGATGTCAACGCATGTATTTCTCAACAATATAGCTGAGAAAATTCTGCCTTAGTTGTGATTAGAATTCGTGTTTTAGAGAACTGAAAAGAAAAATGACTCTTTTAGCTTTATTTTATAGAAGATTTATTTAATATAATTTGTCTTACTTTTTTAATAATAAGTTGGTATCTTTCATGTTTGTTAACAGTGTTCCTTACTTACCTACACATTGACTATCACATCCATCTGGTAAAGAGTTAAGATTCAATTGAAATCTATTAAAGGCAGGAGGATCTCGGTGAGCTTGAGGCCAATCCTGTCTACAGAGTGAGTTCAGGACAGCCAGGGCTACACAAAGAAAACCTGTCCCAAAAAGCCTAAAAAAAGAAAGAAAAAAAAGTGAAAGAAAAGAAACCTATTAACAGTGCATACATTATACAATCAATTGGTTTTTTGAGAATAGAGCATAATTGCTTTAAACTTTGAATCTACAAATCAAGATTTAGGAAAAAATAGTAACCATTATATAGTTACAATCAGAGTTTGTGAAATATGAGTGAGAAATGTTTTTACCACATGCAGAAATATGCCTCACCATTGCACCCTATAAAAAGGAAAGATCAGTTTGCTTCAGAAGCCCATAATAACACAAATACACCAGATAAAAACAAAATTTCTAGGCTGAGATAACGTAAGTATAATGTAAATCTTGTGGTTTTGGATATTTTCCATGTGTAAGTCATAAGTAAGAACTTTCAGGGGAAAAACGTGCTTTCTGTATGGTCACTTTTCTTTTAATTAGAGAAAAACGAAAACGAAAAGACTTCAGATGCTAGAAGCCATCTTCACGTTTTGTCCCCTATTTTGGTCTGTGTTGCTACTTTCTAAAACAATGCCATGTTCTTCTTTCGTGAAAGCTACAGTAATATTTCCCCCACTTTGATTCATTTTGATCTTCCTAGAACACTGGAATGGGTGTTGTTACTAGGGTATTAGTAGGGGTTTCAAGTAGTTAATTTAAGCTTAGGTCATCCTATGGCATCCCCCAGTGCTGATGCAGCATCCGTGTGTGAAAGCTCACACTGATTGTGGGTAAGCAAACAGAAATTAAAGACAACCCCCCCCCTTGTGATATCTCAGTGCACTTAAGATCTACCTGATGAATGTGAGAGGAGATTTTCTAAGGACAGTTTACAGATTTTGTGAGGCCAAAATTTATTCAGGAACTTATTAGCTGCATATTTCCTTATTAAAAACACAGAATAATTTATAAGCAAGCATTATATAAGTCCATCATTTAGCAAGGATTCAAGAATCTAGGACAATGTCATATTTGTTTTCTTTTATTATAATAAATGTAAAATGTGTCATTTCTGGCCCTGGAGATCTAGATGAATTTTTTGCTTTGAAAAAAAAAAGTAGGAATTTTTACTTAGATTTTTTTTTAACAACAGGATTTAAAGAAAACTTATACCATATTAGTAAATACAACAGAAAATTGGTGCTTATTAGAGTTGTTAAAGCTATAGAATTTTCCATGGAGAAATGCATCCTAAGCTTGTTTTCATAATAATGATAAGAAAGTCAACTAAAGGTAAGTTTACCAATAAGCACTTTAGAATGTTCAAGACATGGGGGAGAGGGGAGAAAACAGATCAAGAAAACAGGAGTAAGGATTATGTCCTCATTACATCATCAGCCTGCAACAGTGTCCCAGCCTAAAAAGCGGGTGTGCCCTCCCACGGGCCCTCTCTTGGTATTCTCTCTCTCTCTCTCTCTCTCTCTCTCTCTCTCTCTCTCTCTC
>CABHPP010148591.1:11260-37812 GCA_902168425.1 Peromyscus attwateri
GGCGGCGAGCCAGCCACTAGCGCCGCCACTGCCACTTAACCCCTTCAACAGGTGTGCACATAGACGCTCACCTGACTACAACATGTGATCCAGGTTATTTAAGAAATATTGAGACAATAAAATGAACTCATCAAATGTATATTTCTTGAAACACTAATCTGGCATCTTGAAAGATACACTGTAGCTGGGCGTTGGTGGCAGACGCCTTTAATCCCAGCACTCGGGAGGCAGAGACAGGCGGATCTCTGAGAGTTCGAGGACAGCCTGGGCTACCAAGTGAGCTCCAGGAAAGGCGCAAAGCTACACAGAGAAACCCTGTCTCGAAAAAACAAAAAAAAAAAAAAAAAAAAAGATACACTCAAACACAAAAAAAGTAACTCAGTAATCCAAATGTGACTTTCCTTGTAGGCAACAAGAAAGTAAGAAAGTTCAAAGAAATTCAGATGTGCTCATTTCTTAATACAGCTAAGTAGTCAAGAGCAATAAATACTTGGACATACTCTGTCAAGATGGTTTACTGATGATCATTTAAGAACACTAATAAATCCATCTTTTCTCATGTTTGCCTTAGTTTTTAGTCTGTTAACTTCCTTCTTATATTTCTATTTTGAGCACAGAAGATTTGTTTTGTTTGGGGGTCATTTAATACTGCAGGCAATACTTTAGTTCAATTATTTTGCTTTCTGTTGTGGAAATTGACTTTTTGCAGTAACAATGGTTTTCTCAGATGTAAAACACCCCAGATGCTGCAACGATAAACGTCATTTAAATACCTGAATAAACAAACTTATCCGAAGGCGATCAATTTTTCTTTTTGAAGCTCCTGCAAATGTTTATGTTTTCCCCTTTGCTAACAACTTCATTGTGTTTCTAATTAACGTGTCTCCTTTGAAGCCAAAGCAATAAAAAATAAAAAAGTAAAAAAAAAAAAATACAGTACTAAGTAGATTTACTGAGAGGAAAGAAGAGATGATTCTGAGCTGCCTTTCTCAAAGAAGAGGTGTCAGAAGTCAGCACCATGACCTATGCACTTTTGAGTTTGCATCATATTCACCACGCTAGTGGACCCTGGCTTGATGGCTGACAAACAGCATACCTACAATATTGATTTGTGGTAGTCTGCTTCTTTGGTATGTGAATGTTCTTGACCATTTGAAACCTTCTCCTTTAATCTAGAATCCATGTATTAATCTTGTTTTGAGTTTCTGTTAACTTGATTTTTCACGTCTGCCTGCATGTCTATCCTTGGATGGCACTGATTCTGGACAACCCTATTACAGACCCAGATTTCCTTACTATGGCCTCCTACTTCCCCCATGAATTTTAGGAATTCTGCTTTTCAAAGCAAACCACACACTCTGTAATCTATTCCTGCAGTCAGCAGCCATACCCAGCTTTGGCATTGTGGGTTACACTCTATCTGCCTCAAATATTCATTCACGGAAATGCTGACTGCAGAGCCTATAAACTGTCTGGTTCTTTGTTTAGCAGACATTTGCATGTTGGATTGCCTGGCTTGCACAGTAGGATCAGGGAGACCAACAGTTTACTAACATGTACAATTCATGAATCCAGAGCAAATCAGACACTGAATTAAGGGCCAAGGAGCATACAGAAGTGTAAAATGTTATAAATGGACATAAACAAAGCCAAGGTATTCAAAGAAATGAAGCAAAAAAAAATCAGAGGAGGGAAGAAGAGTTAGAAAATATAGATTTATATAAGGTGGTTTTAGTGTATACTAGATTGAAAAAAATCTAAAACATTTGTACTTTTTTTTACCAACCACACACCAAGGCATCAAATTTATTTTCATACCACACCCCAATTGTTAGAATTTAAATTCCCCTCCCTCCTTCCTTCTCTCCCTCCCTCCTTTCCCCCTCCCTCTGTCCCTTCTCCTCTTCCACCCCCCCTCTCTCCTTCCTTCTCTCCCTCCTCCTTCTCTCCCCCTCCAAAAAAAAAAAAAAGAATTTGAATGCAACCATGACCTTCAGAATTAAGTCCACAGTCTATAACTTAACTGCTGCTGCCCCTCAGCAATCTGACTGCTGCTTAAGTCTCAGTTCAGCTGACATCAGTCCCTGACTTTATTCTCTTTCTCTAAAAACATCTTTTGCTTAGGACTTCATGACTGAGTTCCTTGCCTTGAGGCTTTGTAATCTCCTTCCCTCTACATCCTGTTATTCCCTAATTGCTCTCATGGATATGTTCCACTCCCAGTTTAAGACTAAATTCAGCCATTAATTCCTCTAAGTAGACCAGATACTCCACGAGCTCATGCTCTACTTTTGTAGGTTTACAAATTTTTTTCTCAATTTGTCCATTGTTCCAAAACCATTTCTAGTCTTATCACTTGCATAGCACATCCATCACTGAAGAATAATATCTTGCATTGTTAGAGCCTATCACAAGCCCAGAATTATGTAGTTATATAGTAAATATTCCTTCAAGAGAATGACATCAGTTGCCTAAATACTTACTGTTAGAAATATGAAAGATTCCACATCTCTTTCCTCAGCTCCCTTGGTACAAAATAGATTAATCAGTATGAAGAGATCAACTAGAAAGTCTCACTTTGAATATGTGGCAGATTCATAACCAATAAATCATCTCTCATAACTGGTCCAAAGGCAATTGACAGAGGTAATTTGTTGATTGTTGCTGTCCTTCCAGTGTGTCCCTTATGCCCTGGGTATGGTGGGTAAGGAGATGCAGAGGCAACAACATAGACTCCAGGAGAATGCAAGCAAGCTCATTTATTTTTAGGAAAGGGTAAGCCTTATATACCCTCCACCCCATCCTGAGGAAGGATCTGCCTTAGTACTTGTTGCTAAGTTGGTGCTTTCTGACAGGCTCTGGAATCTGCTGGCCATTGCTGGCCTCAAGGAGCCCCCCTTTTGGCTATTTTTGGAGGATGCCTAGTCATTGTGGGAGCAGTATAGCACATGCTCTAACTTATCTGAAATGTGCAGCAGTTTGATGACCACTCTCAGCGTAAGACAGTTTCCAGGTTCACTTCTACATCATACACACAGCGTTACATTCATTCCATCAGCTCCAAAGATCCTGTTTTTGTCTTCTCACTTATGTATTTAGAATTTTCTTCTCTTTGTAACGATGGTATAAGACAGACTTGTTGTGTCGGGAACAAATCTGAAGTTTTGTTTAAGCCCTCTATGGTACCTGCCATTTTAGCTGTCAGAACCCGAGATTACTCCAATTCATCCACCATCAAGGCATGAGCCTCCTTCTAGATTTAGTGATATCATTTAAAAAAAAAAATGCCTACAATATCCCAACATAATAGTGTCAGGCTAAGAGAAAGCCACTTTGGAGGTCAGGTTTCATGATGATTCTATCTGTCTTGAACAAATTTGTCCCTTCAGTCAAATGGCAACATATACTGAGTCCTGTCAGTCCCTAATACTGTGTGCTTAATGCATAAGATGCTGAATTCTCCCTGTACACCTGACATAAGAAAGAGAGTGAAGATAATGCAACTCATCTCATCTACAGCAAGTGGGGAATGATGTCTCCCTCATTCTTACTTGAGCTATACTTTACAAGTAAATTATCTTTTATATGCAATATAATGCTATTTTATTTTCTTTCTTATTTATGAATTTTTATTGTGCTGAAAAGTGTTAGCACAAGATCCACTTCTTGATAAATTTGAAGTTTTTTAAAATTTGAAGTAATTTGGTGCTGTACTACTGATGCTAAATGTGGTGATTTAGGGCAGATCTCTAAGCCCACATAAAGGAAATGGATAAAGAAATGCTAAATGCTTTTTTTTTTCTTTGTTTGCTTGGATTTCACTCTTACTGGCAATTTCATCTACTGTTGGTGTTGCGCTGACACTACACCCACCTTCTTCAGTCTTCCAACATAGACAGAAGAATCTCCCGGACCTTCAGGTCCAATTTGGGAACACTGAGTCTCTTGGTCCTAGGGACTGAGTGAATACCAGTTTCTTGAGCTCTCTTATATAAATCAGCCATTTTTGAACTATTTATAGTACATCTTATAAGCCAATCCAATAAGTCCCCCTTTAATACATATTCATCCTGTCAGTTCCATTCCCTAGAGAACCCTCGTCAACATGTTGTAACAATTACATGACTATCTTCTTTGTACTGTGTATAGTATTCTACCTGTCTGGACACTCTGTATTCCTGTCCTTCTCTTGATGTACATAGAATTTGTTTCTAGGTCTTGGCAATTGCAGCTAATGCAGTGAACATGGGTACACAGACATCTACTTGAGATTTAAATTTAAATTCTTCTGCGATAGAGGTGAGAACAAAGGTTCTTAGCAAAGACAATGTGAAGCCACCAGTGAATTAGAAGAAAACCAGGAATAGAATACTTAAAATGAAAAAGTTTTCACACAAAAAAAGAAATCAGTCAATGCACTAGCAAAACATAATGCATTTTTAGGACAGAGTAGGGAATGAATGAATTTAGAAACATGTGGACATCTAGATCTTTTGATAAGAGTAATCTCTATTTCAGCAAGAAACAAACACTGATTGAAGTGAACACAAGAAAAATAGTAGTTCCCGTTAATAACAATGCTTTCAGGGAGTTTTGCTGAAAAGGGGTGCAGTAGCTGGAAGTTTTATTGTTATGAGGTTTCAATTTGTTTGTCTGCTGCACAAGGATAGTCAGTGTGTCCACATGTGCGTGGGATTGATTGAGCAGAAAGGCAGATACTCAAGCAAAAGATGGCGTCATTGTGGAAACCAAGAACACAGGTGGGAGAAAGGACGACATCAGCAGGAAAGTGGGGAAGGCAGCCTCAGTAGAAGAGAAATAATACCCATCATGACAGAGGGAAAACTGCCCCATAGGTACAAATACAGGTGTGTTGGTAGGTTTTTGATGAGAAAATGCAGAAATTCACTTTGCTTTGCTTCTCTTTTCTTTTTTTTTTTCCCCAACAAGATAAGGAGAAAATAAATCAGGCCAAAATTGGGCAGAGTGAACAGAAACTTGATAACTTCAATAAAAAAAGAAATATGGCAAGATGTGGGGCATAACAGAGGCCCTTTCTAGAAACCAAACACCACAAATCTATGGGGGGACACTCAGTTGATGTTACTGTACCAGCTGTCACAGTATAATTCCCCTATTCAAGACACAAAATATGAACAGGAGAAAAGGGAGTACAAGAATATAACAAGGCAATAAAAATGTGTGAGACTCAATAGTTTAATTTTCAAACATTTTCTATTTCTTTAGTTGCCATAGCCACAGTTTCACCTTCTGACACCAATTAGCTAGATTGGCAAAGGCTAAAACGGATCAGAGATGATGTTCTGCTCTGTCTCAGTGCTGTGAAAACTTATGTAATGCCTGAGAAGATAATGCAGCAAAGAATTTAATGTTAGAATTACAAGTTCATCTTCTAGTGAAAGACGTCTTCTGGAAAAACATTGTGTCCTCATCTGAAAAGACAAGAGGCCCGCTCCTCTACACAATTCACATTTTCCCAACAACACAAACGAAGTGGGAAGTGGCATTACATCATTCTGATACTGGCAATAGTGAAGTAAACTCTCAAAAATAAACATTATGAGCACAGTTCCTGTCTTAGTCTTCATGTCTTTTCCTATGGGCTAATAGACACACAGAAGCACAGGAGTGAAAGAGAGCAACAAAGACACACATACATGTATACATTTTTTTTTTTTTTTAGTGAAACAAGCAAGTGTTCTTTATGTAATTTACAAACGAATTTACTTCCCATGATTTCAAAGGTGATTGAGCTTTATAGATGCTTTTGAGGAAGTAGAATGCACAGTTTTGAAGTGTGTGATACTTATCCTTCATTGTTGAGACATGGTTTGTCCCAGGACTCTCCCTGAAGGAGTTAAATTTGCAAACAACTTGTCTTCCTTCTCACACAGTTTTCCTTTGAAATGACTGGCTGCACATGGCCAACTGTCTCTGTTTCATTCTAGAGTTTCTTAAAGCCCCTGGGTAGAAACCATCTGGTCCTGGTGATTAATCTGCATTTACTTTGTCAATTTTGCAGAAACATCTGAGTATTGACCACTATTTGATCTTGTATATCCAACCTGCTCACTTCCTGCAACAATCTGGATGTGAGACTCTTAGAAAAGTCTTCGTAATTAAAGTCAAAGGCAAATGCTTAATGCATTCTACCAGACTTAGTGATTCCATCCTGGAGTACGCACTTGAGTTACGTTGGTCACTAAAAGACTCCTAAAGTGACAAGTACACCAACCTACACAGTGGACTTCTGTGTTAACTGGTCCTGGAAAACATTTTATTGTTGTTGTGTTTTTTCCATTTAGTCTTGATAAAATCGTTGCTTAATTTACCATTCGCTCACGTGAGAACACCTTTCTCTATGTTCTGTCCATCTTTGCTGCTTTAATACATTTTTTAGGAAACGTTTTTTACAAGTATGTATTATTTTTGACAATTGACATGTTTTTAGACCCATAATAGGGAACACCATAGGAAACATCATGTGAAAACATCATAGGAAAAAATATAATTTTGTATATATGGTCTGAAAAAGACTCTCTTGATCTTTGCACGTAAATTTGTAATGCTTTTCTCTTCAGATGGTGAATTGATTTTTTAAAATAAGTATTATTTGGGGGATAAGGAACTGTTGATGGTTGCTAGGCTTTATTTTCATTTTTTTTCTAAATGTTTTAACATTCCTGCCATTGGCAAATGTTTCTTTAGACACACTCTGGAGACCATCAGAAGAGTGATTTGGGCTTCACTGAACAACATCATAGTAATAACTAACAAAAGAATGATATGGCCAAAAGGCCTCATATCCTGTAGATAAAATAAAAATATGATTAAAAATAAATATAAAATTCAGTATGACAGGATATCTTTATCAATTTGCCAGGTGCAGAATTTATCAAAATATGTTGTACTCATTTTCCCCTGAAAAACTCAAAAGCAGAGATGTATGGTATGGAGATCCATGACATAATATTTGCCTAACAGGTACAGGACCCTAGATTCCATTCCTAGCACAATACACACACACACACACACACACACACACACACACACACACACACAAGATTTTAACATCAGCATTTTGAATCAACCAGCTGTTGTATATGAGCAGAGCAGCAAGCAACATGGCAGTCTGGTCAAAGTGACCACACTAACGGACCCTGTCATTATTCTGCTGACAGACAAATATACCCACATGTTTCACATGATGCCACAAAATATCCAGTGCAGTTACAACCCACCTAAGTTCTTCACCGGTGAAAAGACATTCCAAGGTCATTTTACTCTCAGCCATAGGCAATCAAACATTTATAAATAAAGCACAAATAAAACTTCAGTAATTAAGCAATTTCCATTCAGTATTCATCTGCTCAGAAATTATTGCTCGTGGTGAGTTAACAACCAGATCTAATAAGTAAATGAAATTGGAGACATTAGTGATCACAAAGGAAGTATTAACTGTGGAGGAGACAGGGAAAAGTGAGATTTGCCAGGGCATTCATTTCAGGCAGGTAAATAACTGCTTATTTCACTCCCCCTAAGGGATCAATTAAAAACGAGTCTCAGGTGATAAAACCTGTTTTCAGTGCTGGTGACAGGCCATTCTATCATTAATCCTTTTATGTCTGCATATATTCAACAATAATTAGAATTGTGATATTTTTCAATATTGTATCTGTAAGAACTAAAGGTAAATGTAGAAATATACAAATTGCACACTGATTCCCATAGCCTCTGGTACGTGTCCACTTTGAAATTGCCAGATGGATTTTCACTTTGGGTCTGTTGCTGACATGTTGTCTATATGTAGGAAAATTAGTGTGTGAACTTTACAATGTTTTGGAAGCAATGTACTTAATCTACTTGACATCAATGTTTTTTATTTGGTTACTAAATTATATTTTTTTATTGAAGTTGATATTGAACACGTTCATCTAGGAGAATAATGTGGTCCATTTTGTATGCAGTAGAGATGGTGGGTTTTCTTTTTTAAGGGTTTTTCTTTTTCTTTTTTGTTTCTTTCTTTTTGAAATACAGTCTCATGCAGTCCTAGCTGGTCCAAAGCCTGGTACAAAGCTGACACTGGCCTCACATTTTCTGGCCATCTCCCTCCATCTCCCACGCATTATGACTAGAGTTGTCTGCAACCATGCAAGCCTTAAAATACACATTTTTCTTGGTTCTTGGGGTATTTTTTTCACTTCATTGAACCATTTCTGTTTATTCAAATCTGCTTTCTTTCTTTTTTTTTTTTTAAGCTAGCTTCATGTTTCTTCCCAGTTGTTGCCCACTTTGGCTGTCCTATTGCAACCCCAAAGACTACACATTCCTAGGTTTTTGTTGTTGTTTTGTTTTGTTTTGTTTGTTTTGGTGGTTGTTGTTCCTACCACTTTTCTCAATGACTTTTGAATTTACATAAATAATTTACTCTGCCACCCACCACATGAGAATTGGAGTTTGTTTTCTGAAGAGGCTATCTTACAATCTAATTCTTGGGAACTCTCTTGGTTCTCATGCACGCTGCTCTCCCACGCCTCACAACACACTTCTGCCTGTCTCCAGTACATTCTACTTTCCTTGAAATGCACTGCTTTTTGGTCACATGAGCTTTTTCTGTTCACTCCTACAGTTATATAAAAATTTTTTAATTGTGATACAAATAATTTATGAGATCAAGTCTTTCTCCTTTAGATTGATTTAAAGACTGTGTTATTCATATGCATGTCTAGCTGGGCAGATAGTACAGCACTTTGTTATTAACACATACTAAATGAACTTACGAAATATTACCAAGTAAGGAAACATGGAGCATTGTGAAGAAATTTCCATCTGTGATGATCAATACACATTCTTGGGTATCATATTTATGATATTACTTACAGCAATTGTTTTAGTTTAGAGAATTAACATACAGCAACAATGAAAGTAAGAAAGGGGTCCTCCAGCTGATGAGAAAATTGAAAATTTTTCTAAGAAAGGAATGGTGGGTTTTGAGATTTATTTTTAATGTGTATATATGTATCTGCATGTAGTATACATGTCCACCCACACTTGGAGATTTTCTCTTTGCAAGAGAAGCAAGAGCCATCTCTCTAGCCCTAGAGAACAGTTTTCAAATAATGCTAGAAATAGATCAAAGGGGAGGCAGAGGCAGGCGGATCTCTGTGAGTTCGAAGCCAGCCTGGGCTATCAAGTGAGTTCCAGGAAAGGCGCAAAGTTCCTGACTCGAAAAACCAAAAAAAAAAAAAAAAAAAAAAAAAGAAATAGATCAAAGAAATTAGAATCCCAAAGCAAATGTTGAGAGAACTTCTTCACAGTGGAAGATCTTCCTAGTGGGTCATCCCTAAACCTAAACCATAGTGTTCATAATTACACACAAAAGTTCTATTAAACAAAACACAAGGAACAAAGCAAGAATGCATACAAAATAATATGATCATAGTTAAAATATATGCAATCTCAATTTTAAAAAAATATACTTTAAATTTGAGTAAGAAAAGAATATGATTTAATTCTGGATGTGAGTTGAAGGAAGTTATAATTATCTTACAATTCTTAATGTTTCACTTTTCAAAAATGAGTATGAATTTGGCAAATATAGTTAGTCTCCTAATATTTTTCTCTCCTGGTCTGCTGATAAAATCCCATGAACAGCTATGCTGATAGATCTCTTCTGCTCCTCACATCTCCAGTCTTCTCTAGCAGCTACAATTTGACCCCACGGCTCATCCCTAGCCCATGGTATGCACTGGAAAGTTTGCTGATCAAGGGCCTGCAATGTTTGGTTTTGATAGGAACACCAAATGTGATTACAGTTTGGGCTAACAGATTTATTCTGGGAGTTCTCAACACCATGAACAAACAGGATGCTGGGGTTTCTGAGTTGAACAAAGAGGGACCCCTGTTTTAGGTTTCAGAAAGAAGAGTGAGCTCCCATTCCATGGAGTTAATGAGAACCCCACAGTCTGTGCTTGCTGCCAACTTGTCTCCAAATCTGAAATGACAGTGGGCAGGGAAACGATTTGGCCCTTTAATTACTATGTGTCTATCATATGGGATGTGCCACCCATGGCTCCTGATTACTTAGGATCTCGTTGCCTGGACAACTTGACAAACTTCTTCTAGATAAATAAGAGCTACAGACTCAGAGAAGTCACAACAAAATGCCTTTCATTTCTTTGATAGCCACTGTGAGGGGAGAGAGAGAGAAAAGGCCGTGGCAGTTGAGCGTGGCTGGAGCTGCTCTTTGCCTGAAACTTAACACAGCCCTAGTGACCTTCATGCTGCTTTTCAGTGTAGGCAGAAGCTAGAGCAATTTTGAGTTCAAAATGATGTAGCTGTTGATGGGGGCATTTAAAAGAATAATATTTATGACAAGAAATGACTGATGGTGGCATTTTTACCTTAGGACAATAGGGAAGTCTAAAATGTTTCACTTCTATTGCTTAAAACCATGATTTTTTCCGGTTACTTTTTAAATTTCTTCCTTGCTAATACCTACAGTGCTTTATAGAAATAAATACAGCATTCTGTAGTCACTCAATTTTAAAGTATAATGGGAAATATAAATAAACAACAATTAAAATAGTTTGCAGAGATGTACAAAATAATATGAAATCAATTTGATCTGACTTACAAAGTAAGATAGATTGAGTAATTTTCGTGTTAACTTATTGTGAATATTTTGCTTTTCAAAAATCTCAACTTCAACAAGACTTTCTACTGAGATTTTGCCAAGCCTGACGTCATCCTGCCAAGCCATCTACTGAAATCACGCTTTCACCCCCAAAATATTCTCAGATTTCAAAGACCGGCAGCCGTTTATTCAGTTACCCTAGAAAACCCAGTTGTGTGTGAGTCCTCCAAAGCGGCAGAAGCGCCTAAGTCAATTGGCGCTGTCACGCTATACAACACGGCACTGCTGTGACTTGGGTCTGCTCCTCTGTTGATAAATGCTGGCACTATCAAAAACCTGTCATTTCTCTTAGATGTGTAATTTTACAGGGACTCATTTTTTTCACATGGCTTAATTAGATTTTGTAGCAAATAAGTGCCTAAAACATATGGGGATGGTGCTCATTAGATCTAAGGCAACTCTTCATCTTTAGAACTGTCAGAGTTGAAATTTTAAAGAGATAAAAATCTGATTTTTTTCTACATTAATTGCTTTTGTCTATGCTTAAGCACATATGTTAGGGCTAAAGACAGAATGTGCACTAACATCTACAATTGTTTGACAATTCGTTAGAGAGTGTCATGTTTACTCTTTGTAAGGAAACTTACATCTTATTTGCTTATGATCAGCCATGTTTTAGCTTTAAAAATGTATGAGAGCTCCACTGACCATTCATGGGTCTGTGCATCAAGTTCACACACAGCCTTTTGTATATACGTATGTGGGTGTGTAACATATATATGTATGTTTTATTATTATGTATATATATGTATGTATATTATATGTATATATAATTTCTCTTTCCAAATAGAGCTTTAGCCAACAAAAGCAATTGTGCTTTGAATTTATTTTATCTAACATCATGTGCTTATTCTCTCTCTCTCCCTCTCTCTCTCTCTCTGTCTAGTTTCTCATGTGCACACATGTGTTTACATGCACACGTGTACACACACACATACACACACAGAATCAATAAGTCATCATAGAACACAGAATGGGAACTCTCAGGCAGATACTGGATCATGCCTAAATAAATAAATTTATACCATTAGCAAACATATCCAAAGGAGAAATAAATAATCCAAGTGAAATGAGTACTGGCATTGATATTTTAGCAATTTTCACGGGGAATTTATGATAACAAAGACCTGAAAGCAAACACAAGAACTTTCCCTTTCTGTTTTTATCATTTCTTTTCTTTCCTTCCTTTACTCCCTCCCTCTTTCTTTGCCTCCCTTTCTTTCTTCCTTCTCTTCTCTCTCTCTACCCTTGCTCCCTTTCTTTATTTCTTCCTCTCTCTCTTTCTTTCTTCTTTCCTTCTCCCCTTCTTTTATATTTTGAGACCAGGTCTCATGCAGCTAAAGTTGCCTGAACTTGCTAGTAGCCAAGAATGCACTTGAACTTCTGATCTTCCTGCCTCTACTTCCTAAGTGCTGATATTTTAGGCGTGTGTCAAGATGTCTTTTTTTTTTATGGCTAGGACTCAAACCCAGGATCTCCTAAATGTTAATCAATTGATCTATACTCTTGCCATTTTATCTTTTATTTATACTGGGATATCACCAGCATAAAATCAGACATGCAATCTTCTGAGTTTGAGTCACAGGGAAGATGCTGCAGCCTCAGTAGGGAATGAATGATGAACTAGCCAGGTCCTCTAGGCCATTTTCATGGGGCTTTGGTCTCCACAAAGTTCTATTCAAGTACCCCTGATGGTGTATGGCAACCCTGCTGTGGGAGAGAAGGATAACCCAGGACAAACAAGAAACACACAACACTGTACTTAGGAGAGAATCTTGCTCTTGTAATTATCACCCTCACCTTCTCCAGTATCTATATAAATAAAGCCTTCCTGTCCTAACCAAGCTTAATGTTAGGTAAATCTCCTGTCCCTAGAATGAACTCAGTAGTTCTATGATTTGGCCTAAATCTTCAAGCTAGGTTTTTTGTTTACCTTTCTTAGGTTCTTATTATGTCACACTAGATAGATGATGCCACTTTATGGACCTTAGATTCTCTGTAATATGATTACATTTAGATAGTGTATACATGACACTACAGTGCTTTGCATTCATCTGTCTCTCATGGCATAGAGTATGTATTTTTACTTCAAATGCTGAAAACAATTCTACAAAAATGAAAACTATGCTTGATCTTAAGCCCAAAGATATCAGGAGTTCACATCAGAGGGATATCAATACTTCTTAGATTAAAATTTAAGGAAATTTAGTAACAACACACCTTGGTGATTATGTCTTTCTGTCCTTTAACCAAAGTCAAATAAGCAGAATCCTAAAGTTTATTGCCACACACTCATCCTTAAGCAAACAATATAATCTTTTAAGAGAATGGAAAGGTTATCAATCAAACTACCCAGTGCTAACTACAGATGTGATAATAAAATAAAACTATGGTAAGCAGATATTTGGGGTTGCCTACTATATTCCTTTGGAACTGCCAGTTTGACTTCTCTTACTGGGTCATAGGCAAATCCTATGTGTGACTGTGCTTTCTGTGTATAAATAATGGATGGAAACATTCACTGTGCCTGGCTTGATGTCAGGTCAGTGATTGATTCTAACATCAGAACTCAGAAATCAACATGGCTATTGGATAAGCTTCAACTCATTGATTTTCTCTAATGACATGCGTGGGATTCATTCGTTAGTTCTCTTTTTTTTGTGAGAATTGAACACAAATCTGCTTTTGCACCTCTTCTTCCTGAGCCAACCAAGCATGTTCACAGGAAAATGAAGTCATTATGGAAGGCAGCATTGGTCAAAACGATGTCAAGAAAATCTGGTGAGAACATTAGAAAGATAGAAGAAAATGTGAAGAATAAAGTATTTTATAACTTCTCTTGAAAACAGTATGCAGTTAAAAAAATATAAAATAAAAACGGCAAAGGAGCCAGGAGGAGGTACACAGGACAATCACTTTAATCCGTTACTAATTCGTACAGCTCCAGCTCACAGCAGAAACTGAGATATGAAGCTCACTGGCCTTAGGTGTATAAAAAACATCAAATGTGAAAAAAGGTCACATCAAGTTTACAAAATGCTTGATCTTTCTATTAAAAAATGAAAAAGCTTAATCTTTCTTTAGCTTAGTGTAAGATGAAAGAATTCCAGACAGATCACAAATGTTAAGAAAATGCTTTCAAATCAGAAATAGCACTTTTGAAAACAGGAATCTAAGTATAAGGAAATAAAATCACTTGGGGCACCAAGGAATGTATGATATTACTCCAGTAAATGATTACCTATTTTAACAACATCATTAGTATTTGCCAGAAAAAAATAACCAAGTACATTTGAGTATCTATGCTATGACTAAAGTATCTTAATTTATGTAAATAATTTTGCCTCAGTTTAATCAGAGTCTTAAATAAATTTTTCTTTGTAATAGGATCCAATCATCTTATATAAGATACTTAAATGAAAACTTGAACTATGGTCAAATAATAAAGTTATGATCATTGAAAAATGAATGAATGATTATTGATACAAATCAAAGTTCCCCTTAATAGAAGCTAGCTTACTACAGATCTCAAATGTAATTACTACTTATCATAGTCATGTGACTCACGATATTGTGATTTGGGTAGGAAGGAACATAGTTGTTAAGACAGCTAATAATAGCAATAACTAATGCATAACCCTTCAGTGATCTGAAAGGTTGCAAAGTCATTTAGAAACAAGGTTCATGAAATATGCAGAAAGAAACTATGTGAGTTTGGGGGGTTGTTCATTTTAATTTGTTCAACCTGATCATATTTAAAAAAAAAAAAACTAGTAGCAGTCATTGAAGAAGTGGAATTGATAGTCAAGGATGACTCAGATAAAATGCCACCTTTGATTTTTGTGGCAGTAATTCTCAAATTCATCTGACACCCACCCAGTTTACTTGGTAAGAAACTAAATTTGACACCAGAATGATGGCTCAGTTGTTAAGAGAATGTACCCTTGCTCAGTACCGTTACTGAGACTCATTCCCAGCATCTGACTATAATTTCAGCTCCAGGGAGATCTGATGTGCCTAGCCTCACTGAACACCTGCACTCCTGTACACATACCCGCATACAGACACATGCAATTACAGAAAACTAAAAATAATGGAAAGAAATTACATTTTTACAAAAAGAATCAAGCCCTGTTGCATGACTTTTCCTGGGGAAACCTAAATAAATGTCTACTTACCCCAGATAGGAATTGATGACAGACAGACCCAAGAAGCAATTCCAGGCAAGCCTATCTTGAGATAACTCACAGGAATGTGGACAACTTAAAATCTGCTGTTATCCTCTTACAGCCCACTTCAAAATGGCTTGACACCTCAGAAAACCTGCTTCACTGGAACTCCTGCCCAACATGCAAGCAGGCCTATTGGAAAGAGTCTCTTCTGGACCATAAATTGTGTTGATAATTTGGCAAGTAGCCTTGTGAATTGCGTGACTTTTTGAATTTTCTGAGCATGGTAAATTTGATGAGCTTCCTGAGTTTGTGAGTTCCTTTAATCTGAGTTCCTGAATTTCCCTCCTCCCTATAAGAGCGACTTTCAGTTGGAAAGGAAGAGCTACACAACGTGCCCTGAAGGAACTGTTCCAGTGAGTCAGCTGGAAGCCCATAGCTGCAATTTTAACAAGTTCTCCAGGAGGTAAAGTTACAGTGACTATTGGCCACACTGTAAGAAACAAAATCTAGAGCTGAAGTGAGACTGTAATTTCCATATTCCCAGTTTGGAGTAATGGGGGAAAGTCCTTGCAATTTTGCAATCTGAAGGAAATACTATTGCAATCATAGTTTCAGAAACACCATGGGAGGAAAGCTGTATGTGCAAAAGGCTCTTCTTTTTTCATGTTGAAGGAAGTCAGCACTTGCACACACATGTGCATGGAATTAAGATCTCACCAAAATAATGTATACATAATACATAAGTGGGATGGCCTGTTCTTCTCAGTGCATTTAAGGAAAATCCACACTTCTATACTACTCCCCAACTTCATCTGTCTTCCACGATGATTATCAGAAAACACTAAGACATACTTTCAAGTTGGAAGAACTGACATCCACAAATGACTGACACTTGCTGATATAGGTCATTCATTACCCTTGAAGCATTTAGTAGAGGAACATAAACTTGGGTACTAAAACCCTAAATACTATGTATCACTTGTTAGTTGTATTACTCTAAGATGTTCAGAACAAGCGCTTCTGTAAAGCACTTTGTAATAATTCATTGCAATTAATTTTATTAAATTGTTCTTATTGGTCAAGAACTGAAATATTGCTTTTAAATTTCTTTGAATTTTATTTGTATAGATATTTTATCTTCATGTATGTCTGTGTGCCATGTGGGAGCTCAGTGCACAAAAAAAAAAGTCAGAAGAAGACACCTGGTCCTATGAAACTGGAGTTACAAATGTTTGTGAACTGCTATGTGAGAACTGAGAATTGAACCTCAGTGCTCTGGAAGAGTAGCTAATATTCTTAACTACTGAGTCATCTCTCTAGCAGCATGAATATTACAATTGTCTGTGAAGTTAAGGCTAGCCTTAGACTCTCTATGTTCCAAAAGGATGATCTTGACACTTGATCCCTCTGCCTCAGCCTCCCAAGTACTAGAATGTCACGGTTGTGCCAGTGGCTTAAGCCATTGATTTCACATTGTTTTATTTCATTGTTCAAACAATTTTGTGCTATGATTTTATTTTTCCTCATCTAGTAAGACAATGGAGGCAGGAAGAGATCACATTCCTGGCTCTAGGAATTGTGGAAATTACCACAATGAAATAATTGTTCACTCTGTAACAAGAAATGATGTGACACTCAAGAGGCCCAATAGTTAATTCTACTGATCCTAGCAGAGTTCCGCTGAGAAGACTCAAAAGGGTCCTTGGAGCTCAGAGACCATTAAGACTCCTGAACCTCTCAAGAATGCAGAGCAGCTAAATGACTTTTCTTCCAGAACCAGTCTCTAAATGTCACTTCTGAACTTGAAATTCCTGGGTCCTAACACATCCTGAGTGTTCAGCCTTTCACAAACTATATACAGAACAAAGTGGAAACACATACAAATCAACCATCTGACAGAGCAATGAGTTGGTTAGCCTTTAAAAGACAAATATTTAGAATTAGAATGCACAGATATTGTACAAGGAAAACTGACTGCTCTGAGACAGAGAAGAAGAGGAAGCTCAGTGGCAGCTCTTTCGTGTATTCTAATGTGGAAATGCTGGGTAGTGCATGGGACTCTGGCCTCAGAAAGCTGTGTTTGGGGATGGGCAACTATGTGATGGTCATTGGACTATGACCATGATTGGAGAGCATTGATGGAATTGGTAGAAAGCAGTTGCCACTGGGAGATACTTTGCAATATTTATTTTTTCTGATACATAGAGGAATCACCTTTGCTCCAACTGAGGGTTTTTTATTTTATGTGCTTAAGATGAGTTCAAATACTTGTTCTACGAATGCATGACTAACTCATCATTAAGGGCAGAGCAAATTAGCATGCTCTCCATTACATACTTTCTTTTCCTTTTTCCTTTCATTCTTCCATTTCCTTTTGTGTTATATCTTCCACAAAAATAAAATTCTGCTTGAAGATATGCACCTTGATACTATTTTTGAAAGTCATAGAGAAAACATGGCTTTCAGAATAACTATGGTCTGAACAGTGAGATGGGTTGTTGGATTGTCTCCTACAAGCACTTCACATTCCTGGCCTCAGCTGTGTCTATCTGCTCTCTGATCTGCCACTGAACTCATGCTGGTCTCATGAACTGGCAAGAGTTTCTGTCATTGACAGACCATAACCAAGGCACTTCCACAGTCCTTCTGATGGTCAAAAGACTCCATCTGCAGATGGCTTCACCAAGGATCTCCCAGGTGCCTTTCAGATCTGTAGTCTGGTATATTTTAACCCTCAGAATTTAACCTTTGCCTTCTTCGTTCACAGCTGTCAGAGCATTGTGTTTGGATGGCAGGCCCTGTCTTTGTTTGTTTGTTTTTGCATCTCAATGATTTTTATTCAAATGGATTGCATCACTCCCCGCCTCCTTCTCCTCCTTCCAGTACTACCCAGCTACCCAGTGACCTTCCCTCAAGCCTCTCCCATGCATCCTGCTCTCGGCATGACATTCCTTTCTTTGTTTCTCCTTTAAGCTTCATAGTCATTTTTCTAGCACATTTTCTGAGTGTATAATACTGTTTTCACATCTGCCTCTTAGGGCATATGAACTGAAACACTAACAGTGATTATCAACCTGACAATAACTTGTATAACCTTTGTCTATCAGTTTATATAAAAAGTTCTCCCTCCAATATTATTTACTTATTCAGCAGATGTATTGCTAAGTATGGAGAATCACTGAGGAGGTTTTAAAGATGCATTAAACAAGCATTTAGTGTTTGTTTCAGTATTCATTAATCTCAGTTAACCACCAGTGGTTTTAGTTAGAGACTTCACAAACTAGCTAAAAACTGTTACTACTGATAGCCATGATTAATGTAGCCTATTGAATGGTGGATACATTTCTTAAACTGTGAAAAGATAATAAGGGCGTAATAAATAATTCATTATAAAGTGGTCCTTGGATGTTTTTATTTCTAATGGAGATTGTTTCAGTTAATCATATAAAACTTAAATTAAATTAAAATGTTATGAAATGATGACTCTTGTTCTTAATGTCTATTTAAAGTGACAAATGATGTCTTTGCAAGGACGAGAAAAGCAAACAGAGTATCAAGAAATGTAATAGTAATCATATTTAAAAAATTTGCTTGCAAATAAAACCCCTATATTTGCTGTAGTTATTAAAAATAAGTTCATAAACACAAAAAAGGAAAGATATTTCTCCTGTTTATGTGCTCCTTAAAAGATAAAATACGTAAATATAAAAATATGTATGAACATGTAATATCAGTTTGGATGATTAATCCATTTGAAGTGGATATGAAATGTATTATCCAATAATTCAGACAGAGTTAATTTACAAATGATTTTGAAACAGAGCATTATTTAATGCACCCAACTATGATAGATTTTGGACAGAATTAAAACTTGCATACCCACTCCTTGGAAGGAAACTAATTTAGTATCCTAATGTTTTCAATTTAAACAGGTGTCTTTGTGAGGTTGTGTTGTAACCAAAGGGCTTAAAGCCAATTGCAAATACATAAGAGAGAAATGGAAGGCTTATCAATTGTTTAACAATGGGAGATCTAAATTGTATTAAATTAGTGGGGACACATGAAATGCAAAGATCTCATTGCAATTATTTAAAAAAGATGCTTTAATTAAATATGCATAATATTCTAAAAGTGTCCACAAAATGACTTTTCTGTAGAGACTTTTTTGCTTGTCTTCCATGCTGACTCTCCTGAATTTAACCTATATACTCTAAAGCACCTGTACATTGTCCTTTGTCTCCTGTTAGGCATCCTTCTAGTTCTTTCTGGCCTCTAAGACCTTTGTAAGTCATATAAAGTGAATCATTTCCTCAGTGTGGATGTGTAGGTAGAGGTTTGTCTCAGAGATTTCTGCTGCTTCTTGGTTTATATTGGTCCAGTAGCTCCTTGCTGGTGCTAGGAAGTGAGGACCACACTGAACCATGGCACGTGTTCTTAACTGAGCCTTAACACTTACCTGAGATGCTCATTTGTACACTGAATAGTAAGAAGCAAACTCGAATGTGTTTAAGCCATTATGCTCAAATCTTTGCTGTAGCAACTTGCCATGTTTCTTAACAAATGTAAATAAGAATAACCACTTTGAGTTCTGTAAACCTTTGGTAAACCCTATAAACACAAGGAATTAATTTGAAATTATCCTGTCTAGTCTATGTTGTTGGCAATACTTTCTTCATTTCTTCACTTCCATAGTCTAATTCTCCTTAACATTAGCCTATGTCAAGAAAAATTGTATCTTTATTTCTGTTATCGGGTACATAAACAAAAGAACAAAATCTGTCTCATTTATTGAATACTCCTATTATTTACTGCTTTCTAATTCCATGTTTGGTAGAGACAGCTTCTGATATTTTCTTCACCTTTACCTTTCTTAAACCAACACATGAGCTATGAAACATTTCTAGTATCTTTCATTGCATTTTCTTATTTAGTCATACTTGAGGAATTTATATTAAAATGCCACATTGTATTTCAGATTTTATATTTGCTTTTACATCACAGGGATTATATATAATTTTAAAGATATTTTAGTTACCCTATACTTTTTAGTTTCATGATTATAATAAGAGTATTTCTGATAACCTATATATATAGTCATATGTGTATTTAAAATTATTGCCTAATAGGGGTTGGGGATTTAGTTCAGTGGTAGAGTTCTTGCCTAGCAAGCGCAAGGCCCTGGGTTCCGTCCTTAGCTCTGAAAAAAAAAATTATTGCCTAATAAAAGTGAGTATTAGATTTGAAAAAAATTAAAACTTTTAGTAAGTATCTTTTTTTTAATTGTGTGCATATGCCACTGAGTGCCCATTTAGACCAGAAGATAACATCAATTCCCTGGAGCTAGAGTTACAGGCAGCTGTGAGCTACCATAATTGGATGCTGCAGACCAAACTGAGGTCCTTCTGCAAGAACAGTGTTTACTCTCAGCACCAAGTAGCTCTCCAGGCTTTAGATTTGGAAATCTAGGAACTACTGTATCTGCATGCCAAAGTATCTTTCAAGAACACTTCACAAATACAATTATTACTATCTCTCTCTGTATGTACTATGTATGATAAATGCAATATTCTAAGCCAAAATATTGGTGTCCTATTGATTAGAACCCCACCAAGAGGGTTCAAGCAGGCCTTAAGTTATGCAATACTGATGGACTTACATCAATGAAAAAGCTTTCAAGGGGTGTTTTCAGTGGGGGAAACTAGACTTTAGTTCAGGTAATGCGACAAGAGTGCTACTGGATGACGTCATGGATGATGTATCATCATCTGCCCCATAAAGCAGAGATGCCACAAAAGCAGAGTTGTCACAAAAACAGAGAAGCATGGCCGCTCAGACAGGAAGAAGGAAGTCTGCAGACTCATCAATAATAGTTAAAAGGACTTGGGAAAAAAACTGAGTCAACCAAAAAAGAAAATAATTCAGTTGGAGAACAGAACCAGAGAAGAGAATTTTACATGTTTGTCCCATTAACACATCTGTGTATCGTCTACAAAGTTTGGAATAATTACAGCAAATATAAGTGGAATGGCTACTGCTTCTGGTAAATTTCATAGCCTAAGACTAGGAACATGAACTACATGGATATTAAGATGATAAGTAGCCACTATATATCAGAAAATATTAAATAATTAGCAGTAGACTACACAGCTAAACATTATCGTATTTATTCCTTATGAGGAATTTATCAGTGTTCTATTTTTATAGGAAAGAACGACAGCCTGGAGATAAAGAGTCATACATTAAAACCGCAAAGCTTGTAAGTTAACCCTTGGTTGCTCTGATTCAAATTTATTGCAACTTTCAAAGCCAAGGGACCTTAGAACTGATCTGACTCTAGTGGCTGCAAGCACCTACTGCGTGCCTGTCAGCACTGTGCCAATTGTCACCAGAGAAGAAGCAAGGAAAGTGATGAAGATTACTGCATTTGTACTCATTGTGGAATCCACTGCCTTTTGGAGCTTCACAAAGAGCTTGTCATTTGGTTTTGGAGATTATTTTCCTCTTCTAAGGAATGAAAATCAACATTTTTTTTAATCTCACACTATGTGTCAGCTCCTCAGAAATGTTATGAAGGCTTATGAGGCATGCTTAAGTCACAAAAATAGGAAGAGACTAGTTCAATAGCCATCTTCTTTTTATTTTAAGCTTCTATCTTTCAGCACCTCTTCAAATACGTGTGATACTGACTTTATAACCTGGATACAAATCGACTTCTTAAGGACTTGGTCGCTAGCTTAAAAAATAATTTCAGAAGCTACAGGATATTGAATAGAGGAAACACAACATTTTAAAAACTATGCACATGCACTTACACACATATGTGTAGAGGAATCTTTATATACTAATGATGAGTGAAATTTGAGAATCTGTGTACTTGGAAATTCATTACCATGCCCTAGTTGTTCTAGAACTCTGAAGGGGATGACTAATATTTATCCAACTTATCACCCAACTACTTCACTATTTTCCAACACTCTACCTTTCAGATTACTTCAAGATGGCTGGAAAATCTGAAACCCTAATTGGAACGCATAGCCCATAGTATGGTACTTTTCTATGACCAATTTTCAGGAAGACTTTAACAGCTTTGATCAGCATATTTTTTGATAAATTTTAAGGGTAAGTTATCAAGGAAAAATTAATTCATCAATGGCTCAAGAGTAATAAAATAGTCAACCATAAGAGACAAACAGTAAAAAATTATGTTGAATTAAACCATAGTTCACATGCGTTTTCTTTAGTTTCTGAATAATGCATCTGTTTACAACTTTAACTAATTTAACTATAGCTAATTAAACAATTTTATTTACTACTACCTTAGTCTTATTTTTACCATTTTTGAAAAAGACACCCAGAGATGAGTAATTTATGCAGATTTGAGTGGAAAAATGAAAACAATTGGTTTCTTATGAAGGGATATCTGTAACTATTTCAAGTCACAGGTTCATACTTGAACACTTATCAAAGGGGAATCAAACACATTGTTTTATACTCTTATCTACTATTCTAGAAAACGAAAAGTTCAGAAGGTTGAGTCCTGATGGAGGATTGCTGTTCAGACATGTGGAGATCATTGGAGGTTCAGGAAAATATTTTATCATATAGTTGTGACCACAGAACATTGTGTATTTATTAATATTCATGGTAATATTAACACTTAATGTTACATCTGAGAGACAAACAGATTTTCATTCACATGGTATAAATGGTGCAGTAGCTTTCATAAAGAAAGCAAGATTATGATGTTTTCTTGGGAAGAACAGGTCCCAAGTGAGTGTGATACAGGTAGATTCCCTGTGCTTTCTAGTAGCTAGAATCTGTCCCTAAAGAGTCTATTCAGTGTCATGAACACTAACCTTGATTCTATTCCCTCTAGACTTAGTTTGCATATGTTTGTTATTTTACCCTGCATTGAATCAAATCAGACTAATTACTATAAACAAACATACAGGAAAAGCAATGTTTGGACAGTGAGGATCAACTTAGAGTGTCACCACACAAGGTGACTGGAATTTCATTAAAACCATAAGTAGAAGTCCTTGTGGAAGAAAATCTAAAGATGAATAGACTTGATTCTTAATATGGTATTGACAGGTGCATAATTATCATGGCAGAGAAGGGATACAATTCTGATACACACAAAGCTTTTTTTGTCCATGTAGTATTTTCTCTCTGGGGGAGAGAGAAATTAATGTTGAGTTTATATATGGTTTGAAAAGTCTTACTGGTACATTACTTGGCATTAAAGAATTATCATTAAAATAACATTACCACAATCTAAAATGTAATATAGTAAAATCAAATTTTTTCTCTGATGATGTAAGACTAAAAGTTATTCCCAAAACAAGTGATATTTAGCACATTTTATGGATGTGCATTTACATCAAAGGATGATTTTAATAATAAACATTTATTTTGTGTGTGTGTGTGTGTTGTAACTACCATGTTAGTAAGGATTTTGTTCATTTTCAGAAACTGAAATGCACCAAAATTATTTAAAGAAAGCATTTCTCAGTTCAACATTGCTGTGCCTACCTGTACTACTACCACATAGTGAGAGAATTTGGATTTCACACAACCCTGAGCAATGCAATGATTTTCATAACAGCTTGAGATGCCAAAAAATAAATAATTGTAAAAAGGTAGCCTTTAAGAAAAATTAACTTAAGCATTACATAGATTAAGAAACATAAATTTTTCTGTAATGGTCTCCATCTGCTGCAAAGAGAAATTTCGTTGCTGATGGGTGAGGACTATACTTATCTGTGAGTATAAAAACAAATATTTAGAGTATATTTAGGGATTATGCTGGTTTAGTAACCTGGTTTAGTAAAGCAGTTGTAGGTTCTTTTCCAAGATCCATGACTTCACTAGCCTTAACTATTTTACTAGGTTTCCAGTATCGGGCATGATTCCTTCTTTGTGGGCTGGTCTTATTCCCAGTTAAAGAGCTGTTGGTTACACCATGGTGCATGTGCCACTATTACACACTTACAGATGTCAGCCCTTCTGGTCATTGCTGTGCTTCGTAGGCATCACAGGTTAGTAGGATTGTTGGTTGCTTCCCAGTCCCAATGATATATCTATAATGCATCTAAGGGTCATGGATCATTTAGGAAGCATGGGGAGAGATTCTAAAAGCCAGAGGATCAGGGAGTTTGCTATGAGATTGTGTCTTCTAGTAATGTTAGAAGCTACACCCATAAAATCTCATCAATATGACTGCATAAACATGAGATTAAAAAGGACAACAATAAAAGACATTCCAAAGTAGATGGGGAAAGACCAGAAGATCTCAACCCTACACATACATACACATACACACACACACACACACACACACACACACACACACACACAAACACAAAACCTGCAGAAAACTAAGTTATTTATTCCAAGAGTGGAAGAAGTAGTCTTAATGGAAGAACATGTTATACATGGAAGAATTAGTTATACAATACTAACTGGTCAGTCATGAAAACAAACACACAAGTAATATTTTGTAGCATGAGCAGTTTGGATTTAGCTAAGAATATGTATGTATGTTTTTGTAACATCAGTGAATGAAAAAAAAAGGCTATGAATTAGAGAGAGAGATACATGGGCTATGCGGGATTGTTTGGAGGGAGTAAATGGAAGGGGAAATGATGTAATTATATGATAATCTCAAAAAATAAAACAAATAATTAAAAATAAATAAATAAAATCCTTGGAAAATGAAAAAAACACTCAAGTTTGCAATTTAATTATGCATTCACATTTCTAAATGTGTTCTTAGTTTATGCCCAAACAAATTCATCCTAAGTAGAAAATATTACAAGTGAAGAAGGAGTACAATGTGTATGATACAAATGATGTACTAAGCATCAGCATAGCTTCAAAGCACAGTACATCCTAGAGTGGGATTGTTTACCCTCGTGATGACATGGATAGCTGGAAGCTGTGACTCACTGCCCCAAACATCATGAGAGGATAATCCCACACCACAGTTAACCAGAGGAAATAATCAATGTTCCAAACTTGAAGTAGGGAAGTGTATGCATGAGACAGTTGTGCATTATAAAGTTAAAAACAAAACTAAACAAAGACAAATATCAAAAAAAAAAAACAAAGAATTTTGTTAAGTGGAGGATGGAGAATAACTTCTTTCATGATTGCAGTTATATAAGCTAAACAAATATGCATCAAATGCTTGTCAGTCTCAAATTTGATGAGACACTATAGTAATTGAAATAAATCATTAGCCACTCCTCAACCATCAACCATTACAAATTCAATATTTTAACTTAATATGTTTACATCTATTTGTTTCTGAGTGATGGTGGTATACACATACCAAGGCAAGCATGTGGAGGTCAGAGGACAGCTTGCAAGCGTCAGTTGTTTCCTTTCCTTATGTGAGTTCCTCGATTTGAACTCAGGCTTGTAGGTTAGCATTATGTGCCTTTACCCACCAAGCAGAAATATTGTCATAATAATGTTTACAAATTTTAGACTGGAGCCTCTTTTCTGATAATCTGTTTAATGATGATTCCCCCTCGTACTTTATAAGCTCATGGAAAAATGGGTGAATCCATTTGATTGACACTCTACCTAGCAAATAATGTAGTAATGAGTTCATAATAAATATATGTCTCAACAAATAAGTGGAAAAAAATGTAATTTACCTATAAACTTGATTTTAATGCTGAAATTGGTAGATGACAAATTATAAACTTTAAAAATACTTTGTGACGTTTTATTTATTTCATAGTGGTTTCTACATTCAACCGCCTTAAAATTTTAATAGGTTGGACAAGTGTTTAAGGAAATGATCCCATTAAAGCACCTGGGGTCTCCAATAGGGTGTCAGGATTTGGGGATATCTGGACCTTGGTGAATGACCACTGGGTAGAAAGAAGATAACTTGTTTATTTTTCTTTTTGGCTAAAATAACATTTTCAATGATCACCCAGAAATCACAAATATTCTTCCTTTTCCCTCCCTCTATTGTAATTTGATATCATTGTCAATTTTAAACCTACTACATGATTGGCATATGGTAATAGATACTCAATAAATTTGCAAATTTTGAATAAATTACAGATTGAAAACTACTCCAAATTCTGAACAATACTACAAGTTGTTCATCAGAATAAATCAGTACTGATTTTCGTCAAATGCTCCTTGATTAAACCAGGACAAGATCTCTGTTGGATGTCAGCAGTGTTACACTCTGTGGCTGTTTATTGACATGTGGGATGACACTGAGTATCATAATTATCCAGTCACCATTGCAACACTTCAATTTGGTTCCCTGCCTGAGTGACAGTAATAGAATGTTGGAAAAGGAGAAAGGAGAAAAATTATATTAAAAACTGCAACAAACTCAAAATACCGAAATTCAATCAATATAGCACAGTGCATATGATATTATGTGATAGCTACTTTTAATACTGACATAAAAGAGGAAATACAGTATCCTATCATAAGTCAGGAATAAAAAGTGTAGCATTGCTTGTATTTCCAATGACAATTGAAGCATAAAGCAATTATGAAAAGTGTATTTTAAAATGAACATGAATAATTGGTTGGATTCAGTATTCATTGTATTTGCAGTATTCCCTCACTATTTCCTTTAAATAAATGATAATGTCTCCTTGATCTTCACCTTTTCCATACAC
>CABHPP010148592.1:2624-20060 GCA_902168425.1 Peromyscus attwateri
GCACACACACACACACAATGAGCTTCTAAATAGTTGAAAAAGAAATGTACTTTCTCTGAACCTTTTGATACTTAACAAGGAAAACTTAAACACTGAGCAAGCATGATTCCACATTTATCAGAGGCCATAGGGTGTGTCCGGTTCCTCTCCTGTAAATGGTGAGCCTTCAGCGAGGCACAGTGTAGATTCCCTGACAATGGACTCTGGGGGGACCATGACTAAGTCGGAGTAAAATGATGCACTTACACATTGCTATTCAGCTCTGGTGAGTGTCAGGCAAGGTGCTACCACAGTGAGTGTCTTAGTCTGGGTTTCTAGTGCTGTGAAGAGACACCCATGACCAGAGCAACTCTTATAAAGGAAAACATTTCATTGGGGCTGGCTTACAGTTCAGAGCTTTAGTCCATTATCATTATGGAAGGTGGTATGCAGGCAGACATGGTGCTGGAGAAGGAGCTGCCTCTTGATCCACAGGCAACAGGAAGTGAACTGTCTCATTGGGTATGGCTTGAGATCTCAAAGCCCACCTCCCCAGTGACACACTTCCTCCAACAAGACCACACCTACTCTAACAAAGTCACACCTCCTAATAGTGACACTCTCTATAGGCCAAGAATTCAAGCTCATGAGCCTATGGGGGCATACCTATTCAAACCACCATAGTGAGGTCAGAAAGAAGCTACGTTAGTTGAAACACAAAGAATTAAGGGTGATGCTGAGGCTTTGATCAATGTCAATGCCAAGATGGTAAATGGGACAGGTGAGAGTCCAGCACTTGGGAAGGTTGGGGTGTAAGACAAAATGGTGTGGGATCACACCCCAGCAAGAAACCACACAGGAGTTATTATTATTGTCCTGACTCGAAGACTCAATTAGGGTGACTTAGGACAGGTGTTTCTTGTTCTTGTCCTTGGGAAACTGAGTCCTCAGGAATTGAACTAATTCATTTCTAGTTATCTTAATGAGTGAGTTAACAAAACATAAATATATATACATATATGTATATATAGTATGTGTAACTATATAATGTAAATATAATATATAGTCTAGAACATTCATGCATATACTATGCATCATTGCAACTCATGAATCCTATCACACAAGGAGACAAAAGCCTGGGTCAACTCTGTGTGTCTCCAATTGCATGGCCTCTCAGATGAACAGTACATCAATGATGTCAAAATTATCTTCTAGTACCGACTGGCACTTTAACCTCTATTCTGGGAATCAGTCTCAGTGACATTTGGAACCTGTAAGCACTGAAAGAAATGACAGATCCAAAAGTGGAATAAGCTTCGGTGAGAGGTTAGAAATGATTCAAATATACCATCAATTACTGAGGCTGCATGCCCATGTTTACAGGCTGCACAGAGGAAAAGTCAAAAAAGCCTGGAAATTGGAATACCAAATAAAACAGAACACCTGGGCTCTTTTCAGCTTATGCTAGATGAGAGTCCATAATTCTCAACAGATCTGTGAAATCTTGACCTTGACCAGGGGACCTTTTTACAACCTGATATCTGCAGATCTAAAACCCATGCAGAGCACAGAAAGGAAGTGTGTGTGTGTGTGTGTGTGTGTGTGTGTGTGTGTGTGTCAGGGGGCGTCTGGGTTAATTATTACTAGCAAACCATAGAAATTCATATATTCGGGGATGCCACATACATGGGGCTATGAAGATGCCATTGACAGACTAATGTTCCTGAAAGTTCTCCCAAGACAGAAGTCCAGACCAAAGAGGATAAAGAGGGAAATCTAGAGTGGAGAGAGAAAGTGTGGGGGAAAGAAGAGAGAGCCTGGCCCCTCTGGAAGCTGTGAGTTGTTTGTTCAGTGTGGTTGTCCCCTGGACAGTGAGGCAGGAAATGGAAAGGTGGACTGACTCAGCAAGCAGGAGAGAGGCTGATCACAAAGCCACTCCGTTCACCCAGAGCGTAAGCTTCACTGTTGAATCTTACACGTTGAAACGGTCAGGCGGGAATCTACCATCGCTGTCATGAGAACAACAATGAGAGCTCGAGATGAACATACTTGGCATTCTTGCTAATGTCTTCCTTGGCTTTCTGTAAACGGCAGGCTCTCCCAGAGAATGTTTCTGGAAACATTCTCCAGAGCAGTCATGAAGTGGCTCCTTCCTAGCCAGCAGAGCGGGAGATCTTAGTCGCTATGGGCTTCCTCCTCTATTTCCTCTTTGCTCTGGACTCTAGGAGGCTGATGGTGGGGACATCATCAGGCGAGCCTCCTGCTTTCTGGCTGCGGATGATGTGACGGATCAGTGAGGGGAACCAGAGCCGAACTGGAGCTCTTAGGAGCAAGAAGCTGAAGTATCCATTGTTGTGGCTCTCCACCCGTAATGGGTCACTCTGCACTGGTTGCATCGCTTGCCCTTGGGATTGATTTGTTTGTGTCTTTTATAATGATTGTGATAGTTAATATTGACTGCCAACTCAACAGGATCTAGCGTCACCATAGAGACAAACCTCTTGGTGTGTCTGTGAGAGAGTTTCTAAGTGGGGCTAACTGAGGTGGAAAGACACATCCCATGTGCTGAGCAAAGAGGAGAAAAGGATCGGAGCCAACACATCCAGAGAGGAGACAGGGGAAAGAGACCGGAAAACCGCGGGTCTGATTTCTGAGGGGCAGTTTAAATACTCTGCGGGAGTGGTCTTGAGCATTTCTGGGGGAGGAGTCATGTTTGATGGGCTTTCTGAGATAAGGTAGGACTTGGGGAGAGAGAGAGGTGGGGGAGGGGGCTGAGGTGGAGCTTCCACCAGAACATTCCAGACTCTTTGGGTATATGTGTGTCCAGGGCTGAGGTGGAGCTTCCACCAGAACACTAATAGTGCGAGTTCCTTAGTCCTTGAGAGCCTACTGGGGTCAATGAAGTTAGGAGGTTCTTTCTGGCTTTTCCAGCTGCTCATTCACCAGGCAGAGGACCAAGAAGATGTACTCTCCACTGCCCTGGCATCCTCCATGGCTCAAGCCCAGGGAATAGTATGACCAAGCTCAATATAACCAAGCTTGTGAAAGGACAGATGACCCTGATGAACTGTTTGTGCTAAACTCCAGAATGGCTTTAACCTGAGTCATTTTCCGTGAACTACTCATATGTGGTACGAGTAGGGAGTTGTGTCTCTTGAAAGTCAGTGTGGTTCTTGTGTTGTCCATGGAACAAGAGACCTTCTACTCTTCCACTGGCAGTCAGTCAGTGGGAGATGCTGAGAATAGTAACATGAGCCATTCATCCCGTGGTCTCCACCCAAGCACGTGACTCCATTAACCAAGCTGGTGAATGGAGATCTCTGCAGAATGTTGGCCTCCTGAGACACTGGTTAATCTCAATACTCTATTAAAACTTTTCATGATAGCTGCCTTGGCAGGAGTCACTGCTTATGTTTTAGAACTCAACATGCAACGTTATCTTCTGCTGTCCTTGGCTGCTAATGGGCGCTCCCACATCTCTCTCTTCTGCCAAGCTCCTGGGTCCTCTGAAGAAAGGAACATGTTGTACTCATCTCTGCATTTTCCTCAGTGACTTTATATACAGACAGGACTGAGGGAAATTTGTCTGATTGATTGATTAATAGTGAAAATCAATCTGAGAGGAATCTGTAAGATGCATTTTTCATTGTAGTTTTAAGTGGTTGCTTTGGTCTGCTGAGGCTGCTATAAGAAAGTTTCAGAGACTGATGTGACTTAACGATGATCCTCTCACGTTCAAGATGTGTTCATTCTATTTCAATGCCACCGCAAAGTCTGAACTCATCTGTGAAGCCCAAAGTCTCTTGAAATTGACACCTGAATCAGGTAAGCAGGTGTCTGGGGTGCGGTTCTTCCCGAGTGTGTACTCCTCCCCAGCTCTGAGCCTGTGATAGCAGACAGGCTATGTGCTTCCAAAACACAGCATATGGTAGGTGCTCCCAAGGGGGAGCAGGAAGGAAGAGAGTCCTGAACAAGTGTGAAGTAAGACAGAACCAAGGGGTCATGGTATGAGGCGTGAAAGCCCTCCTGTGTATCAGGCCTCTAAGCCAATCAGAAAGCAGCTGGTTACCCATCGCTGTCATGCCACCATGGCACCAGTGGGCACATCTTGCCCGGCAGTCTGGCATCGCAGTGTGCAGGGTCCAGTACTGACTTGGGAGGAGAGATAAGCTGTGGGAGGATTTAGGGAGAGTTGGGGGAGGGAAATGGGCTTATAAGGTCCTATTTCATTATATATATGTATGAAGTTCTCCATAATAAGGAACATTTTAAGTTTTGAAAACATGTTTTGATTTGATTCCCTCCCTTCTGAGCCCACTGGAGTTGTGGTTTTCAGGGGGGTGGGTGTCCCATTCCCAATTAGACTGAGGTCCTGGCTCCTACCTGTGACTCTGAGAATGCCCCTTCCCAATAGTTCACAGGCTGACCCATCCCAAGAGCTCAGATCAGAGGCCTGGCATGTTGAAGGTGAGGCAATGGTTCCACTCTCTGCCGTAACGATCTCCTTCTAGCTCCCTTTAGCATCCTCAGAAGTGGCATGCTCTGTAAATATACTAGTGTTTAGCTGCTGTGGGCTCTAGACATTACTTCTGTGAAGAAGGGACCACTGCGGCTAACAAAAATCAGGCAGTGTTGTGTTCTAATTAATGTAAAAGCATTAATTAAGAAAACAAGCAATGACATGAAAAATCCTCGGTTCAGATGTAGGTCCGCGGCCATCAACTCGGCATTCACCATGGTTCCGTGTCTCACCTCACTGTGAGCCAAGGTCTTGGGTGCCACTTTTACAACACCACATAGTTGATGTCAGCAAAGGGATCAGATAGCACAGTTTAATCTCAATGGGAAGGCTTTAAAAAGCTATCCTTTTGTCTGCTTCTTTTCTATTCTGAAAGTGGTGTATGAAGGGAGAAAGTGGCGGGCCAGCCGCGTCTACCCTTGTCTGGACTGTTCCTCTTCCTCATTACCCACAGACTTCGGCTGACCCTATTCCCACTAGTTCTGAGCATTGATGTCTTCGTACACTTCATGTTGCTACAGCAGAATACCTTGAACTCCTGAGGCAACAGCCAAAGGATCAGCCCCGGGCTGGTTTGAGGAACAGCATCCACAGGCGGCTAGCGTTTAACTCCGGGCTCAGATTCTGGAGTGTGGCTGTGTGTAGGCTAACGGCACTCAGTTCATGTCACGAGTTCTCTCCAGTGACATCTCCACCCACATGCCTGTCTTTGTGGGAGAGGAGTTTAGAGTGGGAGCTTGCAATTAAAACCCCATTGCACAAGACACAGCTCCTTCTGTGAACTGCCGAGCCTGGGGTAAGAATGTCTCCCTCCCTGAAATGCTCCTCAACCTGTAAAGGAGGGTCACGTGGACAAAACTGTTAGGAATTTAGCTTATGCGGTTGTCCAAACATTCTTTACAGGCTACAGTATGTTTTACAAGTATGGGTGCTGTTAAGATCCAACCCAAGAGGGCCATGTTGCACTCATCTGAAAACCTGGCCCACAGTTTCACTGCAGGTGACTCTGGTGTCCTGAGATTATTTTTTAAGTGGTTTCCACTCACGTTTCAGTCACTAGTTTCTATTCTACTCATGAGTCACCAAGTTAAAGAGGCAGCAACCAACAGCAAACAACAACAAAAAATAATCCTTTGTCTTAACTGTTTTCTTTCCTTTGTCCTTTAGAAAAGCACGACCAGAAGTCACCAGTGGAGCCAGGCAGGACAGAAGACTACAGGCTCCTTACCTAAATCCCAGCAGCTACACCAGACTCTCCATGCCTTCAGGTGAGCTTGCTATAGCAACAACAGAAAGGATTAGTAATATCCATCCTTCCAAGTAAGCTATAAGTAAACACGCTAAAAAAACAAAGCCCGTTATATATAAGGATGTCCATACTCTCTCAAGCCAGCAAGATTGCCCACTGGGTAAAGGTGCTTCCCACCAAATCGAATGACTTGCTTATCATCTCTGGGCCCCACACGGTGGAAGAGGAGAACCAGCTCCTTCAGGCTGTCCTCTGACCAGTTGCTGGCCTTGAAGAAGGAAGCTACTGCGGTGTGAGCTGTCTATGGAGAGGGCCATGTGACAGGGAGCTGTGGGCAGCCTCCAAGGGGCAAAAGGCATCAGTCTTAGATGTCACAGAAGTGAATTCTATCATGAACACCAGAGTGTAGAGGGGTACCCAGAGTTCCAGGTGAGCATTAAGCCCTGGCAGATCCAGCGATTGTAGCCCATGAAGCATTGAGCACAGGACTCAGCTTAGCTTAGATTTCAATTCTATTTCTTTCCATAAAAGGTTTCAAAGATACTCAAAATCAAAACAATGTATATTCATAACAAAAATAATTGGGACTCAAGAGATGGCTCAGTGCTGAAGAGCGTTTGCTGCTCTTGCAGAGGACCTAAATTCTGTTTCCAGCATTCCAGTTAGGCAGCTTATAACTGTAACTCCAGCTCCAGGAGATCTGACGCCCTCTTCCAATCTCTAAGGGTATCTACAAGAACATGCATATACCCCCACACAGACATACACACATATACATAATTTTTCTTTAGTCTTTAAAAAAATAATTAATTGTAATAACTAAAGGCCTAAGGGTAATAAAACTTGTTCTCAGTCCTATGGAGCAAATGCCAAACTTCTCTGTCTTGGGTTTAAAAAGCCTCCGGATTTGGTTACATGCAGAACTAATATTGGATCCGGGCCCATCGTTCAAGTATGAAAATACTGGTGTTGGTTGGGTCCCAACTGCTGTGGAGCACCCTGACCATCACACTGGAGGGACTCTATGGGTTTCTCAAAGTCCCACATTATGTTGATGGCAGGGGCAGGCAGGAGGCATGGTCTCTGAACCTTGTCCCAGGATCACAGCAGATGCCAACTGTCATATAATTTGGCTGTTATCTATAATGACCAAATTGTCAAGGGTGGTTGTACCCTCTCCCTGGGCACAGCCCAAGTGCATGTCTCCATGGCCTCTCCCCACACCCTCCCTTTCATGCTCACTGCTCCCTTCAACTGGATGCCCCTCCTCCTCATTCCCTAGGCACTCCAGCTAACCCTATTCCTGCCTGTCCTGGGACACTAAGTGCTGACGTCTTCATTCACTCTCTGCTGCTGTACCAGAATACCTTGAAGCTGGGTGATTTGTAAAGATGAGAGTTTTATGTTCTCACAATTCTGGGGTCCAGTAAGCTCAAACATGTCCAGGAATTCTGGTGAGGGAAATGCTCTGTTTCCGAGATGGAGCTTGGTGTGTTGACCACTGAGCCAAAGGCAGAAGGGCTGAATTTGAATCCTGTTCATTAGAAAGGTACCCGCAAGGACTAACACCTCTCAAAGGGTCCACTTTCTCATACAACCACACCGGCAACACCTGCCTTTTCAAAAAAAGATTTATTTTATTTTTAAGTGTGTGTGTGTGTGTGTGTGTGTGTGTGTGTGTGTGTGTGTGTGTATTTGCATAAGTGCAGTGGGGGCCAGAAAAGAGTCAGATTCCCTGGAGTTGGAGATATAGGTGGATGTGAGCCACTTGACAGGTGTAACTGGGAACAGAACACGGGTGGTCTGTAAGAGCAGCAAGCACTCTTAACCATGGACCCATATTTCCAGTCCCAACACCTGAGGTGTTGAGGGACACAGTCAAGAAACAGCGGCTGGCAACTTCACTTCCCTAAGTCTTACTTGCCCAGTGAGTTCTCAGGGAATGTACTTTACAAGACGAAGATTAAATGGTAAAGGTGTAGGCGACGCTTGAGCGGAGTTACAGGTGCAGAGAAACAGTGTTGGGACGTGTTTGTGTCACCAGCCTGACCTTTCCAAGGCTCTGTCCCAAAGCCAAATGTCTACGAAGTACTTCCCCAGCTCCTCGGCTTGAAGTGGCAGCCTCCTGTCTGCAGCCCCACATTTGCTCCGTTGGCCTCCATCTTGGCTCCTGCTGAGTTCTGCTGAACAGCAAAAGACCTGTGTGGAAGTCTGGTCGGATCAAGGGCAGATACTCTGATTCATTTTTGTCATATCTGAGTCTAGCACAGCCACGGCCTGGGACATTGAAAGTGCTCAGAGAATTTTTGTTGACTTAAGATAAAGTGCTGAAAAGCTAGGTGTGGCCGAGTGGGCTGTAATACCAGCACTGAGTTGGTAGAGATAAGAGGATTCCTCGGGCTGGCCAGCGTGTCTAGTTGAATCTGTGAGCTAGAGGTTTCCTGAGAGAACCTGTCTCAAAACAAGGTGGAGGATGACCAAGGAAAACAGTGTCAATCTCTGGCTTACACACACACACACACACACACACACACACACACACCAGCATACACATGTACATACAGGAGTGTACCCAAACACCCAGGAACATGTATGCACATGCACCACACAAACACACACACACACACACACACACACACACACACACACACTCATACACACAATGAAATCCCAAGACTTGTGTTTCTTGAAGGAATAAAGCAGAAGGTTTGTAAGAGCCAGAATAATACCAGGAAGTCTGCTGTGAAACAGAGGCTCCTAGAAATGACTTCGTAAACAAGAGAGAACAATGTCAATATCAATGAACATGCTGAAATGGAAAGGGGAAATTTCTCCGTGTTCCACCCATAAACCAAGAACTACAGGCACCTAACGACCAATGAAAAAATTAGCCTCTCCCTGAGATGAACCCTCCTATTGGTTGTCCAATAGAGAGTGGTCAGTCCCCGAAACAAGTATGAGCAAACAACAAAACCAGACTCAGCAGACTGCATTTATGCATTTACGCATACACATACACACGTATGTATGCATGTTACAATAAAAAAAAAATCAAAGAAAAAGAGTCTATTAACTTGAGAGTGTGGGGTGGACATGGGAGAGAAGAAAGGGGTGGAATTCTATTTCAATTAATTTTTTTTGTTTTTTGTTTTTTGTTTTTCAAGACAGGGTTTCTCTGTGTCACGGACTTGACTGTCCTGGAAGATCACTCTGTAGATCAGGCTGTCCTCAAACTCACAGAGATCTGCCTGCCTCTATCTCCCGAGTGCTGGCATTAAAGCCTATGTCACCATGCCCGGCATCAATTAAGAATATTTTTAAAGCCAGGCAGTGGTGGCGCACGCCTTTAATCCCAGCACTCAGGAGGCAGAGGCAGGTGGATCTCTGTGAGTTTGAGGCCAGCCTGGTCTACAAAGCGAGTTCCAGGACAGGCTCCAAAGCTACACAGAGAAACCCTGTCTCATATATATATATATTTTTTTTAAAGAAATGCTGTAGAGCTTTGTAGACAAGATAACAGGGATGTATGCAAAGATAAAGAGTAAGACTCCATATGAACTGTGCGCTCCCCAAGCTAGGCCCTGTCTTCAGCACTTTGTGTACACTGTCATGGTCTTTCCAATGACTCTGTGAGGGGGCCTGATACAGCCCATTGACTGTCTACATGCCTCATGGAGAGTGATGTCGCCATACTCAGTGACCATGTCCTTCATCTAGTGTCTTGTGCCTCACACAGGGTCGCTGCTCAGAATACGTGGAGGGCTCACAGAATAATGTCATCGTTATGACGCTTCCCTCACACCATCCCCTCTTCAGAACCCGGTCTCTGTTCACCATCTTCCCTGGCTCCATACTCACTCTAGATGTTTCCCCCATATTGAGTTATGAAAGTGCAAACCTGTAAGGGGTAACCGTCCCATTCAGAAAAAAAAAAAGAGTTTCCTTTGCATTCCTGCAGCCATAGACATATACAAAGGTCGTACTGTAGACCAGCATTCTACTAACTGTAATAGAGCAGGGTGTAAAGAACATGCATGTGTCAATCAGAAAGAGGCTTGTTTGAAACAAAATCCGGAGCTGTTTTCTGAAAGAGAAGAGGAAGAGGAGGAGGAAGAGCTTCCAAGCCAAGAACTGGTGTCAGGAGGCTGGGCTGTAGCACCAGACCTGGTCCGATGGCAGCAGCAGGCAAGCTTTTTTTCTACTCTGGAGCTCCCGCTCTCCTGGGTAGAGCTGGGGAGCTTGTGATGTGCTCCCCAGTAAGCTATGACGTCCAGTGGTTTGGATCCTCGGTGAATTATGCCATTAATGGACAGTTTGGAAGAACTGAGTATCATAGTGCCACTTGGAAGAAATACGAAAGCTCGGACACCCCCAGCCCAGACATTCTGAGCTTGCTGCTTCCGAGTAGGAACCAGCATGTCATTAGCTGCAGGATTTGAGGTTCCCCATAAGGCAGAATACTGTATCATGGTAACCATGGTCAGCGGAGGATCTGCATAAGATGGAAGAGGACAATGAGTGCAAAGAATTCTACACTGGTGTTTGGCAGGCTGGTCAAATAGAGTTATTAATTGACACTGTGATTTTTTAAGAAACAGTTTTAAAACATAGATTTTTAACTTTGTATTATAGGTAGGCACCTCAGCCATTTGTCCCAGGGTTTGAGACTTCACAATAGTTTTTGTGCATATAACCTATTTCCAGAAAGGTTTTAAGAGTACTCAAACTGGGGCTGGAGAGATGGCTCTGTGGTTAAGAACACTGGCTGCTCTTCCAGAGGACCCGGGTTCTAGTCCCAGCACCCTCATGGCAGCTCACAAACTTCTGTAACTCCAGTCCCGAGAATCCGATGCCCTCTTCTGGCCTCCATGGGTCCTGCATGCACATAGTACACAAAAATGTACTCAGATAAACCATTGACACACACATGAAATGAAAAGAACAAATGAATACTAATGGACAGCAATGCATTACTAGGAAAATATCTCTTATATTCTTTGGAACATCTGCTGGACCTCACAGTCAGAGTTAATAAAACAACTTGAGGTTGCTTGATACATAAATAAGACTGCTATCCTACTGTGTACTTGGCCCTATTTCTTTAACCTCCCTTTAAGAGGCCAATGCAACAACCTTACTTGCCTTGGATTTCACATATAATCAACTTTTACAATTTAAGCTAATGCATAGCTATAATATTAAGTTATGTTCTCATCCATGCTCCTAACCCACAAATAAATCATGTGTGTATATTATGGGAATAAATGCTGGGGATCAGCAAATACAGCTTGAAAGTGATCTTACAACAATGAACATCTGTCATAAATGCTGAGAAGAACATACAGATGTTTCTTGACACACAGTGATATTTGTAATACTGTTCGCTCTCTGGTCAGCTGGGGGCAGTTGCTGTCGTGACTTCATTCATCCCTTGTAACAGGCTGTTAAAGATTTCTGTGGAGTGTCCTGTTCCTTCTCCGTGTGATGCTTTCTGTTAGGGACACACACAAGGACATACAGACACAGGGACAGGGACAGGGACAGACTCATAAGACAGCATCCAAACAGGCACAGATTCACGCTAATATAGACAGATAGAACACAATGAAAGACACAGGAAAAATAGAGACTTCAAATCTGGGCTTGCTCTTGGTTAAATTACATCAAGGGGAAGTGCTTTATAATTTATTTTCCTTAATGTGAAAAGTTTTGAGTACTCTGAGGTAATATTAATATGTTCAAAGCGACATACTCAAGCTCAAAATAAGGTCAAGTCATAGCAAAGCAGTTAGCGAGGGGAAAGATGGACACAAGTCAATAGAGTAGCAATGACAGAATAAAAATGTATCATGGATTCTAGAGGAGCCATTGCAAGCCCCCTTTGTCCCCAGTTCAAGCCAAACATTACCGTTCAACAACACAAAAGTACACATATCTCTAAGTTCCATCCCTAACCTGATTCTGTCCTGGGATTCCTAGCCCAGGGACCCTGGTCTCCATCTTTGGACACCATGGGATGCACTACAAGACCACACACTTAGGAGACACTTGGTAGACGGCTGGTGAGGTAAACTATTGGCTGAGCTCATTTCTAGCAAGCAGCCTTTCCAGAAAATATGGTAAATGCAGACTGTGCCTGGAGACTGTGTGAGACGTGAATGTCTGTGAGTCAAACCGAGAATGGCAGTTCACAGGTACACACAGAACCAAACTGTAAATAGGTTCTTGAGAGTGAAAGCAAATGCTTCATGGGAGGGTTTCAACTAAAGACAAGTTTGGAATGGCTACTGAAATCTGTCCTGTCGAGTCACCAATTTAATTTTCTCGATGGACCTAGCATGTGTTCACACTTAAAAGATACAGATGTGTGTGTAGTGTGTGTGTGTGTGTGTGTGTGTGTGTGTGTGCCAAAGCACATGAATACGAATATGTCAGAATAACAGTTCTAATTCTACATCAGCATTTCCCACCTTTTATTTGTATCTTTTAAATAACTTTTAAAGGCTTTCTCCTAACCTCCCTCATGATAATTTAAGACCATAGATGTAATATATATCTGTTTGTGCTCGGGATGTGTACTTGTAATTTCAACATAAAATAGTGAGTTTTTAATCTCACAAGAATAAATTTTATTCACTGTGAGATAGTGCTTCCCCTCCCTAAGAAGACCTTGGTATCTGTCCACATCTGTATGTCACACACAGGGTTGCTAGCTAGTTGGAAGGAGACCATGGCATCTTGGAGGAGCCCCTACTGTTAACAGTTGTCTTAGAGAGCAGCTCTGGTCTTCCAAGCAGTCCCTTGCATGAAACATGGTAGCAGCTGGAAGGCTGGATGGCTCCAGCCAGTTCCTCAGCTCAGTGGGCATGACCTGCTTTCCAGATCTCAGGAGACATTTCTACGAGGCCATGTGAGCAGAAAACATGGTAGTTTATAAGAGGAAACTTTCTGTAATTCTTATTTTTACATTGTCATTGCAAAGTATGAAGTATATACATTCTTAAATTTTTTAATTGAAAAAACATTTTAATGCAATATATTTTTGATTATATTCCATCTCCTCCCCCAACTGCAGGCAGAAGTCATTTTGGATGAAAGAGAATCATATACCTATTTAACATTTTCTAGCTCTCGTCATCAGGACGGGCAAGGTTTTGTCAATCAAATGATCGGTCTCTGAGAGATTCACTGAGCATCTCAGAAATATTCAGCTCTGTGCAAACTTATAGGGGGTGTGGACATAAAAGTCAGTGGTCCTGCCTTGCCATGTCTTTCAGCCTGTGACAGAAATCAGAGAGCAGAAGACTTCAACTCTTAAATGAATTGTGTTGATGAGGGGGTGCAGGAGAGAAGGCCCCGCCCTTGATCCTTCAAGTACCCATGGCTCTGTGGAAGCATGTCGTCATTTGAGCCTTGACAGAAGTCTTCACATAGTGCATGCACTTTCCTGTTCTACTTTACAGCGAAGACCTAAAAGAAGGGGAAGATCAAAGCCCTGGGCTTGTGGGAATTGATTTCCTAGTCAGTGGGACACGTACCCCAGGCCATGTCCTAGGTGCTGGGTCTAAGTGCACAGATTCCTTCCACAGCAAGCCCCTGTGGTCATTCATCACTGATGCAGGATATACATACCCATGCACACAAATTAGGATTTGTAAGTAATAGAGTATGGAAGACATCAAAAAACTTCTATTTATACTTTTTTAAAAAGAAATAATGACAGGGAATCCTTATTGCAAACCACAGGTGGAACCCTAGCTGTTTTGAACAGAAAAGAAATGGACCTAGACGGCTAATTCATGGGTCCTGTGTTGGAGATACTAGACCTAAGATGTGTTGGTGGTGATGGCTGGTGACAAATGTTGACTGTAAATGTCAGTATTTAATTGAGTTGAAAATACTCCCAAAATATAAACACATAAATAATGGGTACAACGGCTTTTCTATTATAAATTGTTGACCCCAGAAAAAAAATTTCTGTCAAACCATAACACATCACACTGCTGAAAAAGGTCTTTCAGAATGAAAAAATTACTTACATACCCCCATATGTAGATGCACAGTGAAACTGGCTTATATGAACTTGAACCAGTGTAAGTCAACAAAATCCAATGACTTTAAGTGGATTCTTCAAATTTATACACTTTGAATTGAGGCCAGCATGTAGCAGGGCCAGGAATGTGGTTCCAATCTGCTTCATAGTTGAAACATTCCCCAGAGAGGTCAAGTGTCTTGGTCAAGGACAGAAACCACCCCAACTGTTTACCGTTAAGAAAAGGTGACCTCATAGGACAACAGTGTCCTTTCTCAAGAAGTCTGCCTTCTGGGACAATTGTCTGAGGCCCTGCAGATGGGCATGGCTGTTTGGATGGCTTGCCATCTCACCTGGGTTCCACACTGGTCTGGAGCTGAGGGAATCCTTGTTTTTGCATGCTGTACCCATTCAAGGACATGGTACATCTTCCCTCTGTCAAGTGGCTACGTCCTACCACAAAACTATCAGGGTGCTAACCAGACACACAGCACATGTCAGCAATGTGTGGCCTGGTAGATGCCAGATCAACCAGTAAATGCCATGGGGATCATTTGACAAAAGAGTAGCCCAAGTGTAGGGGAGGAAGGCGGAAGTGGTGATAGACTCACAGAAGGACTGGTCCATGTACACTCTAATACTCAGACTACAACCTCAGAAACCTTATTATGAGCCTGATCATACACCTATACTTCCTTTTGTGTGAATATCTCATCACATGGAGAAAAAGAGTATTAACAACCTGAATTCACACAGAAACATTTTCTAAGAAATTCAGAATACTCCATCTCATTGTTAACTCTGAGGTTGCCTCATCATTCTTGGGGCTTAATGGAAAACAGTGACAGGCAGACCTGGCCACTTCCCCCTGAAAGCATCAGCTCTCTCACACCATGACAGCAAAGACCACGCCCACAGCTCTGGCCACCATACCACACTCAATTCAAGTTTGGTTGTATATAGTCCACATGATTCCAGTTGGGACAGTAAGTCAGAGGTCAGCCCATGGTGATACTATAGTAAAGTATTATTAGAATACAGGTGTGTCCATTAATTTTCATGTTGTCTGTGGCTGTTCTCATGGTGACAGAACTGGGCACCTCATGCCTGTGACAGAGACAGTGGTGTCATACAAAGCTTAAAATATTTGCCATGAGACCTCTTATAAAGGAACATTTGCTGCCCTGACTTGGGCTGTAAGAACTTAGCCTCTTCTCCAAGTATTTTGTAAATCCTTTGAAATCTCTCAAAGGGCCCCGGATGTTTCTCAGTACACTGGAGAATAAAAGAATCAACTATCAGAGCTCAAAGGGACCTCAGACAGCAGCAATTCATTCAATTCCTTTATTTCAGAGACGAAGGCACACAAGCTACCCGCTCCTACCAACAAAATGGCAGGAAGCAAAGCCCCACTCCCCACAAATGGAAGTTTCCTGAGCTCCACTGTCATGCCCCAGTACTCAAACAATTGTTGAATATGTAAGACGCAAAGATATGCATGCAAAGGTATGATAGCAATACCAATTATTGAGCAAAGGATGTGTGCCAAGCAGTACGTTGCTATAGGCTTTCAAGTCTTAGACTTCAGATTTCAAGAGAAAAATATATACTCTGGGAGAGTTGGATTTAATTGTTAGCTGGACAGAACCTAGCATCGCCTCGGAAGAGAGTCTTAGTAAAAGATTGTCTACAATGGGTTAGCCTGTAGGGGACTGTCTCAATTAAGTTCATTGATGTGGGATGACTCAATCCACTATGGGAAGCACCATTCCCTAGGCAGAGGGTCCTGAATTGTATAAGTGCAGAAGAATTGAGCTGAATACAAGTAAGTGAGTGAGCATGCATGCTTGTGACTGTGAATGTGATATGACTAGCTGTCAGGAGTTCCTGCCTTGACCTCCCCACAACGATGGACTGTAACCTGGAACTGGAAACTTAAATAAAGTCCCCCTTTTCTCCCCCAGTTGCTTTTGGCCAGTGTATTTTATCATAGCAACAGAAATCAAACTAGAATACTCCAATAAAATTTATATGTAGATACTATATAGTATATGTGTGTTTGTATCCATATGAAACAAACACACATGTAATATATATGCAATAATGAAATGATAGTGTGTGCACTTCTTTGTAGGAAGCAGCCAGCATGAGGAGAAAATCCATCCAACGTGAGATGCTGAAGTCACCAATGTAGACAATTACTGTCCTATTGGCTTGAAGCATCATCAGCAATGAGCACAGAGGGAAGGACCATGGTGTGAGCAATCTTTATCCCACCCCGTTTCTACCTCCTGCAAGCCATGCTTCCCCCACACCCCAGGCCTCCCATCAAGCAGATGACCCTGCTAAACACCACCTCTCCTCTACTAAACTACGTACTCACTCTTTCAAGCCAAGTGCTCGCCAGCCTGGAGCCATTTGTCTCCCACTCTGAAGTGAAAGGTGCCTCACCTGTGTTAGAGGGAATCACGGCACAGACAATGTTTCTCAAGAGCATAGGCCGTCACGTTATCCTCTAGGGGGACCCAAGGTGGAGAGGACTCCAGGGGCCAGTCCATGGTCTTCTCCAGCCGCATTCTTTTGGGGAAAGGAATGGCAGGAGAAGCTTCTAGGACCGTGACAGGGGTGAAGAAGCTAAGGTCACTTTCTTATCTGCCCTGGAAGCAGGTCTGTTGGGAAAGAGCTGCCTATGAGTCATGCAGGGAGCTCCAGGGCTACAGCTTTTGTGAGGTGCCAGCAAACTCCTTAACTTTTCTCCCCCTCACAGGAATCCTGCCAGACCAATCAGATCCTTGGAAGGGTGACTCAGCTGATTGTGTGCTTGCCTGACATGCATAAGCCCCTGCCTGGACTCTGATAACCAGCACCCCATAAACCAGGCATGCCACGTATGTCTATGATCCCAGCACTGAGCAAATAAAGGCAGGGGAATCCAGAGTTCAAGGTCATCCTTAGCTACACAGAGAGTGTGACACAAACCTGGGATAATTTGTCTCAAAACAACAACATACAAGCAGCAGCAAAAGCCGTAAAGTATGAGAATGAGGAAGGGTCACATGACTCTGCACATGGCTATACTCTCTCCCTACAAGAAAAACCTGACTGATGTCGTTGAGACAACCAGCAACAGCCTGGGTGACTCCTTTAGTTTCTGAGCCACATCCCGAAGACATCGTGGATGTCAACTTTTCTGTTCTGACTGACGTGTCTGGAGTCTGGCCCTCCTCCCTTGCTGTGATGTTCTCAGGGCCTTTACTCACTGACAGTGTTAGGAAGCACTGGTGTACATCTGGGGCAGAGGAGCCTTCCGCTGCACCACAAACAAGCCATCTATCTCCATGACAACCTCCCAAAATTGGACTCTTAAGAGCCAGTAACCGGGACAAGGGTTTCCTTCCTCTCATTCCAGGTAATTGGCTTGCTGCCAGGCACGGCTCACTGCACATTCTCCCTCCTCCTCTTGTGCTATTTTGTGTTGAATTCTTGGTTCTTTCTCCCTTATCACTGACTAATGATGGACAGAAGTGGAAAACATTACTGTAAGGCCCATCGAGCTTAGTTTAGGGAGACCGACAATACCAAACATGGGTGACCATGACCATGACACTAGGGGAACGTCCCTGTGCATACTGCAGGGGTCTCTTCAGCTGCATCAGC
>CABHPP010148593.1:0-21577 GCA_902168425.1 Peromyscus attwateri
CTTACTCTATCAATATATAGTCATGGTACTTCCCTACATCTAGAGGATTGGGTCAACTTACTACTGACTTTTTGTTGAGAATATGTTGATATTTAGAGAGGTAATAGTTTAGAAGGATCACTATGGTTTTCCCCCCAAACACATAGCAAAATTGTCAGGAGAAAGACTGTGTTTCCAAAAGCACAGGGGTAAGTTTTGTCTACTACTCTACTGTGACACTGTAGACCTGATGCAATTTAGTGCAAATGTGCCCACATTGGAAACTCTGCACAGCAAAGGAGATGAATCACTGTGAATAAAATGGTCTTTGCTTATATATAAATTAATATAGGTTAAATAATTTTACCCTGTTCACTGATATTGTAATGTACAAGCAGAAATTGAAGTGGGTGTTATTGTGGGCACATGGTAACTATCACTGGCTTTTTTCAACTATTGTCTTCAATTATTTGTAAGCACAGTTGAAAGTTCAGCCTCCTTCTTTAAAAGACAACAACTTATTTCCTACAGGGAATCCTCTAGTCTCATTTTAGTAGGGGATATTTAAAATATTCTTAAACCAATGACAATATGACTGAGAGTAGATATTACAGAAGGGTTTGAGGAATTTTACCTGAAAAATAAATGCATAAATGTCTTCATAATTTTACATTTGTTCCATGATACGATGGTAAAAGTTTACTTTTCTCTTTTGCAGAATAATAAAACAAAATGCAGATGGTATTCCTCCCTTTGTGAGTACTACAGAAGCTTCTCTGTAGATCATTGAGTGCAGATGGTGAAAAGATTCCTATTCTGAAAACCACTCAGCATTAACTGTCACCTTGCATCCAGTTTCCTGTATCTTGAGGAAGACTATTGTGTCTCACCACAGGTTTTAATAATAACATAATCCCTGATACCTTGCAATTCTTCTTTAGAAATGGGTTGTTTTTGAAGTAATCAAATTAGAATAGATAAACTGTGCATGGGCTTCATATTATTTGGATTCTTTAATAAATTACAGCTTAGATAAAGAATACAGTATTGTAACAACAATGCTAGGGTGTCTAAGATTGTCTGTAGTGGATTCCAAGAGACAATTCTTTCTCCATCCATTTCAGAGTATAAAAGACACAGTGATACCTTTTCATCCTCTATGTTCCAGGATCATGGGGTCTATCCATCTTTTGTAAGAAGATACAAATATTTAATTCTGTGTTACAATCATACTGGAAAAAGAATATCAGTAAATAAATGTGTGAGTTCATGAAAGATTAATTTTAAGACTGACATGCCTTTTTCCAATTCCTTCAATACAATTTTGAGTGTTTGTTGTTGTTTGCATTCCTGTTTGGAGTCTGAAATTAGCTGTTTAACTTTAGCTCTCAGAACTCCATAATACGTTCTATGTTCAGTCCTATGTATCCTGAAACAAAGTTCATTTATCAGTGTGAGAAGACAAATGTGACTAGCTCCTAGACATCACATGGTTGTTACATACATGAATGAATAATAACCATGGTTATATATATAAGATTTCAAAGAGATCAAGAAATTAAGCACCTTTAGCATAGAAAGGTGGTTGTTTCATGATGCTTACACTTAGTTGAGGGGTTGCAGATTTTTTTAGTATTTGATTTTATTCTTTTATTAGAAAATTTAAATTGATATAAAACTCATCAAGATAGAAATGAAAGTAACCCTCTACAGGCTAGATATGGTAACAACTGGCAAGGCAGGATATGTCTTATCTGCAGTAGTGGCACAAATGTTCTATTGGTAACCAATTACTTTCTTATTGGACTGAAGTTATGCTCAGTAGACAGACATGCATTCATGGTGAAATAATCTGGCTAAGATCCCCAAGGGCAAATCACTCCTATTAATTATCTAAGTGAACATGGTATCAAACAGTCCTCTAAATCATATCTCCATGTTTCCTGGTTAGTGCAACTCTAGATTTAATTAGAGAAGCACATTTGTACAGTGGACAGTTGTTAACACAGATACCCAGAATTCATCAGAGTGCAGAGAATAAGTGACAGTAGAATGGTCAGCCACATTTGGAAATATATATCAACCCACTGACAGAAGTTCAGGGACCACCATGAAGGAAGACAAGAACAGGTTTTCAAGAATCAGAGGTTAGGGATCTCCTGATCAAAGCAATATCTTCTGTATAAAATAGGATTGCAGTACTCATGAATTAATACAAGCTGTGTTTGCCAGAACAAAGCCTGTAGATGAGTGATCCATTTAAACAAGAATGTAGATGGGAATGGCTCCTTAATCCCCATGGCTAACTGAGAAGCTACTGAAATGTGAAAACCTCAAGAAGAAGGAGAATCATTTTTTATTGAAGGTATGGCACCTGCTAGATCAACCATGTTGTAGTAAATGACCTCATAGCCTGGGCATAGTATATGGGCAATGCTTAATGGCACAGTAGCTTACATAAAATACAGAGGATATAATGCTGGAGGGTAGGGGAGGGCTGGATCTGGGAGGACTTGGTGGTGAGTATGATGGAAATATGAGGGATTATATGCTCAAAGAGTTAATGGAAATATTATATAAAATTGAAACTCAATAAAAATATGTAGACATATGCAAAAAAAGCAAAACCCACAGAACACCACAGCACACAACATAACATTATTAATTAGAAAGTGAAGTCCATCTGGAGAAATATTTAAATTCAAATCTGAGAGAACACAATCAGTAATTTTGAATTTTCAATAAAAGATGAGATATTAGTCTAATCATCCATATTTTGAATTTTGTATAAGGCATAGAATGTAGTTACTAATATTAAATTATTGGGTTTATTTCTGCCCGAAACGATTTTCTCATTCATGAACTCCTTTAAAGTTGCATATCACCACGATATCTCCTTCCCTGCTCTCCCACTTTGTCCCTGCTCCAGCTCGACCCTCCCATTTCACTTTGTTCTCACCCCCCATTCCTTGCCCTCAGCTACTCCCCCTACCCCAGTCAGCTCCTGCAGATCCCATCCACTTCTCCTTCGCTGGGCTTTCCAAGTGTCCCTCCATTTCAGCTAGCCTCTCCAAAGCCATGGACTGCACTCTAGGCATCCCTTGCCCTACATCATTGGAGAGGGAAGAGGCAGAGTGACAGGGAAGCTCTTAGGAATCCACAGGGATGACCCCACCTTGGACTGCTGGCAGTGATCGAGGGGGTGCCCGGACTGGTCTACTCTGATGACTGGTCCACTGAATACCCTAACTGTAATCACAGAGCTTTTATCCAGTAACTGATGGAGGCAGATGCAGGGATCCACAGCCTGGGCCAGGCTGAGCTCTGGGAATCGAGTCATGGGAGAGAGGAGGGATTCCGAGGGCTGGGGAACGTTGAGATCATGCTGGGAAGACATGCAGAGATGACCTGCCTCACTGGTAGAGCATGAACTGTGGGCTAATTGCTGTACAGCCCCCATGGGACTGGACTAGGTCCTCTAGATATGGGAGACAGTTGTTTAACTCGAACTGTTTGGGGACGACACACTCACTGTGTGTGTGGGGGGGGGGGATCGGGATCCATCCCTGGTTCATGGGCAGGCGTTTGGGGGCCTGGTGCCTGTGGTGTGGCAACTTTTGCAGCCTTGTTGCAGCAGGGAGGGGCTTGGACCTGCCTGGCGTTGGTATTCATGGCTCTGGTGACTCCCCATGGGAGACCTTGATTTCTAGGATTTGGCGATGGGGTGTGGCTGGGGAGAGAGGGCTGTGGGGGTGGGAAGAGGGAGGAGGTGGGATTTGTGGGTGGTATGTCAGGTGAGTAGAAAATTTCTTAATAAAAAAAATGGAAAAAAAGAAAAATAATTAAATTAAATGTGAAACGGAGACCTTGGTTTCCTTAATTTTTCAGTAAAAATCCTAATATAAATATTATGTAGCTTTAACTACTTTCCTTTGTGAGTGGAATTAGAATTCTCAGAACAGAAAATCTACAAATATAATCACATAAAAGAAATTGAGGACTAGATGAAAAGACATGGAAATATCCAGCCACCCTGCTTTTTCTCAAATAAAAACTTTAAATAAGTGTTATATGAACACAAGCATTCAGATGCCATGACTGTCAGTCTGATAGCCAAGATGCTAATTAGGGGGTAGCATATCCAATATCGACACGTTGGACAAAGTTATTCATGTCTCAAGTAAGAAAGAATGAAAAGACACAGTATTTGATCATGCTACTTAAAATGACACTAACTTAGAACTTACGAATGACTTGTATCTGGGATGTTTCCATTAAATATTTTCAGACTATTGTTGGCAACGAGCACTGTAACCATGGATACTGGGATACTGAGTAATTATATCCTAGCTGATGGAGTGATGAAATATTCCTGGTCCCTTTGTTTCCCTAACTATAATCATTTGCTAGTTCTAGCATGGCTTCTAAACTGCCATCTTACCTGATCAACTTCAGTTCTTAGTAACAACAGCAGGTGTACTAAAAACTTATTCCAAGGCCAGCAAGACGTCTTGGTGGCAAGAGACACTGATAGACTCTGAGACCAACCCCAGGATCCCACAGTGACAGGAGAGAATAGATTCTGAGAACTACCCTCTGACTTCCATACCCACACTTTAAGTGTCTGTATTTACACACAAAGGCGTGCGTGCATGCAAACACACATATACACACAAATTAAAAAATAATAAAAATTTTAAAATTCATACCATATTAAGAGTGTGATTTTTTAGTCTTTCATAAAACACCTACCAGAAAAATGGTCATGCTAATGATCAAATGTTAACAACAAAAACAACTTGTTGTAATTGAGAAAGAACCTGAATTCCCATTATCTCCACTTTTACCCAACACTCTAGTTTAATCAGGCAATGAAAAGAAAATTTGATTGTGAAGGGAAAAAATAAAATTATTATTTCCACTGGATGAAACTATAATTGTTAGAAAGTCCAAAATTTTTAACTAAACTAAAGAGTTAATGATGAGCTGAGCAGGCCTTTATGACTTTCAGCATACCTAGAGGATATTGCAAATTCAATGTCACACGCCCAATAAAGTAAATATTAAAAAAGATATTTGTTACATTGTTTATCAACAAGATATGGCCATCCAGTAGGGACTCAATCTCCCTCATTATCAGGAGACCTCATAAGGATCCCCTTCATATATTTTAGGAAGTCTTCAATGCACTACGTTTCTATACCATCTATCAAATGCTCCTCAATTCCAGCTGTCTCTCACTGGATTCCCTTCCTCAACCCCGTTTCTCTCCACCCTGCCCACCTGACACCCCATTCCTGTCCCATCATCCCCATTCAACCCATAAATTCTATTCTATTTCTCCCTCTGAAAGATTCACACATTCTCCCAGAGCCTTCTTCTATACCTAAGCTCTCTGGGTCTATGGATTATAAGTAGGTTATCATTTATCTAATGGCTGAAACCCACACTTAAGTGAATACATACAATAATTATCATACTGGGCCTAGGTTACCTCACTCAAGATGTTTCTTTTTTCTAGTTCTATCCATTTGTCTGTAAATTTCATGATGCCATTTTGTTTTTTGTTTTTTGTTTTGTTTTGTTTTATTTTGTTTTTTTGAGACAGGGTCTTTCTGTGTATCTCTGCTTGTCCTGGAACTTGCTCTGTAGACCTAGCTGTCATGAACTCACAGAGATCCCTCTGCCTCTTCCTCTTGAGTTCTGGGATTAAAGTCAGAATTGCCCAGCTGATGATGTCATTTTTAAAGAGTAGAGTAACACTCCATTGTGCAAATTTACCACATATTCTCTCATATGGAACACATACACACATATGACATGAACTCAGAAGGCAGCTACTTGTGTTGAGTAAAAAAAAAAAAATCAATAGTAAAATAAGTGATAAGTGTGGGTAATAAAGGAGCAATCACCAGTAAAGTACACTGGTACACACATATGAAAACGCCATACTAAATCCCATTATGTTATGCACTAATTTAAAAACTAACAATAATTAGCAGAAAGAAAGCATTAATCCTGATTTCTGTCATCAATACAGATTCAGTTTTGAAACATGATTTTTCTCATTTTCATATGAACGTCTACTCCCATCACATCTGTCTATATCCACATCTTACACAGTCTTAGGCAGCTCATCACAGAACAAGGGGGCCATGCATGAGTTAAATGTTGATTTTTAAATATTCTACAAGATCCAGAGAACACCAGCCCTGTGTACCTCACCTCCAGTACTAAATAACATCTACCATCCTCCACACCATGTAATCGCCCTATGTTTGTGCTGTTTGCTCTATAGTCCATATCATCTAAAGGTGTTTCCTCAGCCCACACTCATTAATGAGCTCTCCCACTGGCAATACATATTCTAGAATGCAGCCAAAAAATATATGAGCATGACAATGGAAAAAGAACAGCTTACACATTGAACACAGGCTTTATTCCCAGTTACTAATGGGTTCTAAGCTACTGGACACAGTGCTGCTTTGGAGTCACTACTGGGTTCTAAGATAAGCATGAGCAAATAGATAATGAAGGATAAAGTTGAAGAAATAGGTCATCAGAAGGAACTGAGTTCAGAGAAGGTGATCTTGTTTTATAACCAAATACTCAACTTAGTTTCTCATGGATAATGATGGTCTGGGCATTTCTGGACACAGTATAAGACAAGAAATTTGTGGATTTGACTTGATTATTGGAGCATCATACAATGGAGAGCAGGGATACTGGTTGGTTATGTGGTCTCTGTGACTGATGTAGCATGGGCCATACTGCTCATGATCTATGAATGGTGGATGCCATGCACATGAGAGTAAGGCTCTCTGATTTGCACTTGGGTATAGAACACACAGTGTGTCCACATGAACTCTGATTGTCATGGGTCGTTTCAATTCTTTACCTTCACATCTAACCATCCATCTTTTGATACATTCTGCTGAGATCATTTCTAAAAGTGTTCAAACAAATAACTCAATGACACTGTGCTGGAACCAATCTGCCCAACATTGCTTTTTCCCATGGGCCTCAATACCCAGGGATATGAGTTGATGTCATAGGACCTGAGGCTGAGATGTCATCAGATTATTTTCCAACCCATGTTTTTTTTACCTCTGCTGTGGATGTCAGCTGCAGAGCCCTAGGTCAGAGAGTGATTGACATTTCTCCAGGGTAGTGGAGTCACCTGGAGAGCAAGGCATCTCATCCACATAAGTGATCTCTCCATTAGGCAGCAGACATAAAAGCAGATGTGTATACATTTTTATCCATTTGATAAAGTGATATGCATCCACAGACCACACTACCGGCTTCGAGATTTGGACGCAGGACCTGATGCTCACTCTGCATTTCTTCTTCTGGCTCATGAACATCCCCCTCCTCATGTCCAACCTCACTCACCCCAAGTGCTTTTGGAGAATGAAGCAGAATGAAGACAAGCCTGGAGATGTGGTGACAGGTTGTGTCTTTTACCTTGCTGCACTGCAGAGACCGGTGGGCAAAGAGTATTTCAACTTTGTCCTGGATGTGCTGTATTTGCATTTTTCATATAAATGTCATGATATATAATGGGTGATAGGTGTGTGAATGGGCAGAGCAATGCTGTGATCTTCCATCCTTTTCTCCCAATCTTATCTCCATGATCTGATGCAAAATATGTTTTGATTTTTAATAATCACTGTTTTCCCACAATCAAGGTGTGAGACTTTTTAAAGTTTTTTCCAATTAGTCTCCATTTACAGGGCTGAAAGCTGAGTTAAAAACAGCATGAACTTGAACACATGCACAGTTGCAGACTTTTAGGGATTGCAAAAGTGAAGTCTGTCTCTATCTTCAAACTCAAAAAGGAATGTCTGCAATTCAAATGTTGTGTTTTCATCCAGAAAAAGCTAGGATATCACTTATAGTGGTGACTGCTTACTCCCCTTCTCACTTGTTAGAGCGACAGGTGCTGCCTGTGGTAGCTGTCAATGTTTGAGAACTGGGATGGAGAGACTACATACTGGGTCATCTCTGCTACTGTAAATGATGTGTGTGTGTGTGTGTGTGTGTGTGTGTGTGTGTGTGTGTGTGTGATGTTTTTAAGTCTAAATATTTTATTCTCTGAGACTTACATTTACCTCTATTCTTCTTTTTCTTGTTTCTTTTTTTGTAAAGGAATTTTTTTTATTATTTTACATACCCACCACGTACTCCCTCTCTTCCCTCCTCTCACACCTCCTGCTTTCTCCCCTCCCCAAACCACTATTCATTCCCTCCTCCAATAAGGTGTACTCCATGGGGAATCAGCAGAGTCTGGTACATTCAGTAGAGGCAGACCCAAGGCCCTCTCCCTGCATCAAGGCTGTAAAAGGTGTTCCATAATATATAGTGTGCTCAAAAAAGCCTCCTCATGTACCAGGGATGGATCCTGAATCTACTGCCAGGGGGCCCGTTAATCAGATCATTACACAACTGTCTGCCTTATGCAAAGAGCCTAGTCCAGTCTCATGGAGGCTCCACAGCTGTTGGGCAAAGTTCATGAGGTCCCACGAGTTTGGTTTGGTGTTCTCTGTAGGTTTCTCTATCATGATCTTGATGCCCCTTGCTCATAGAATCTCTCTTCTCTCTCTTTGACTGAAGTCCTGGTGCTTGGTTGTGGATCTCCACAAGTGCTTTCATTAGTTACTGGATGAATGCTCTATGATGACAGAGATGATATTCACTGATGTGATCACTGGGGTAAGCCAGTTCAGGTACCCTCTCCACTATTGCTAGTAGTCTAAGCTGGGGTATTCTTGTGGAACCCTGGGAACCTCCCTAGTACTCAGTTTCTAGCTATCCCCATGATGTCTCCCTTTATCATGGTATCTCTTTCATTGCTCTCCCACTCCATCCCAATTCCAGTTCGATCATGCTGTTCCCTTATGTTCTCTCAATTAATTTTTTAAAGGAAACATTTTCACAATATTGAGTATTCATATATATATATATATATATATATATATATATATATATATACATTTATATATGTGTGTGTGTGTGGAAGATTTTCCCATCTACTAATGATATATTCAGTTTCTTCATTATTTTGAAGTTTTCATTATGGATGTCCTTCAAGTTTTTATTAAGTTTATTTTACCATATTTCTGAGGCAATAGTGAACTCGGGTTCTTTAATTTCTTTCTCAGCAAATGTGTTCTTTGTATGTAGGAAAGCAACTGAGTTTTGTAGTAATTGTGTATTCTGTCATTTTGATGTAAATAAGTTTCTGTGGAGTTTTTAGGATCTCAAATATGGAAGCCTGTTGTTGGTTTCTCTTTTGTACTTTGATATGAAAAGAGGTTGAATTTTTGTCCCAAGTATTTTTTGCATCTAGCTAGATGACACTGTGATTCATTTCTTAAGCCATTTATGCAATACATTGCATTTATAGATTTCCTTATCCTGATTCATTGTTGTATCTCTGGAAAGAAGCCTACGATCATTGTGAATGATTTAATCTAAGGTGTTCTTTAATTGGTTTTAAAAGTACTATATTAATAATCTACAAATAGCTGGTCATGATGGAGCATGTCTGTAATCCTAGCGTTCTGGAGGCAGATATAAGCAGTCTCTGGTGATTTCAAGACCAACCTTGTCTATATAGTGAATTCCGGGATAGCCAGGGAGACATAACTGACCCTGTCTCAAAAAGATATGAGTGTTTTATTAAATGATCATATGTTTTGTTTTGTATAAATCTTGTTTGGTCATCAGAACGACACTGCCTTCATATCTATATTTAGATAGGACTTCATCCATTTCTGCTGAATGGACTAATTTAATAGCTCAATAGCATTGGTGTTAGTTATTAGAAGATTTATTTGTATCTAGTAGTGACTACTACTAGTCTGGTGGGTTTTGAGTTGGAAGATGATCTTTTATTACTGTTTCAATCTCAATCCTTAGAGTAGATTTGCTTAAGGTGTTTGCCATATCTTAGTTTAATTTTTCTAACAGATACCAGCTGTGGGATGTTCTGTATGTCAAATGTGTTTCTCTGATTTGTTAGTAAATAAAACACTGATTGGCCTGTAGCCAGGCAGAAAGAATAGGCGGGACAAGCAGAGAGGAAAATTCTGCAAAGTGGAAGGCTGAGGCAGAGAGACACTACCAGCTGCCACCATGACAAGTGAGATGTAAGGAACCGGTAAGCCACGAGCCATGTGGCAAGGTATTGATTAATAAAAATGGGTTAATTTAAGATATAAAAACAGATAACAAGAAGCTTGCCATGGCCATACACTTTGTAAACAGTATAGGTCTCTGTGTGTTTACTTGGTTGGGTCTGAGCGGCTGTGGGACTGACGGATGACAGAGATTTGTCCTGACTGTGGGCCAGGCAAAAAAAAACTCCAGCTACAGATACCTAAAGAAAATGCAACAAGAATGTCATTCAAACAATTCTCAGAAATTGAAAGGAAAGTAATAGAAACAATGATAATTTAAAAACTCGGTATGTCTCTGACACCAAAACCAGATAAGGAATCATCAAAACAGAATAAAGGAAAAGGCAATTATAGGCAAATATTACTGATGTACTTAAACCAAATATTCTCCAGAAAATACATGCAATCCAAATTCAAGTATGTATCAGCAATATCCACTGTGGACTAGGTAGCATTATTCTAGGGTTGAAAAGATGGTTTAACACCAAAAGTCAGTGAATGTCACAGCTTTAATAGACAAGGCAGACATGACATGATTATCTCAACAGATGCAATCTGACAATCTACAGTATCCATGAAACATTAGGGATAGAAGGATAATCTCAATGGGATGAAGTCTGCACAGGACAAACCCATGTCCAGCATTCTATCAAATGGAGGCTATCTGAGAACCTTCCCTTAAAAACACAGAAGGAGGGAAGATGCTCATTCATATATCACAAAAGTAAGACTTGCTCATATTCTGCTAAAACAATAAGCCCAGAAAAAAAGAACTGAATGAATCAAGAAAAGAAGTCAAACTTTTTCACCAGTAGATAGTATGAACTTGTACATGAGGTGGTCAACACTCCCTGAGTGTGTCTTAGACCTAAAGTATACCATCAGGAATAGAGGAGAATACAAAATCAAGATACAAAATATCATTTTTGTGTACAAGTAATGATGATACTGAGAAAGAAGTCAAGAAAGCAACCACAGTTACAATAACTTCCCACAATAAAATACCTGAGAATAAATGCAACCAAGGAACTCAAGGGTCTTCATGGTGAAGATTTTGTAACTGTAAAGAAAGATAGAGAAGACAATGGATGATGAAACTATCTGACATTTTGATGGGTTTGCACAATCAATGTGTACATTAATACTTGGTTACATTACCAAAATAATCTAAGATTCTGTGCAATCTCCATCAAAATTCCACTGAAACATAACTAAAAAACACAGGCAAAAACAATCTAAAATTTCCCATAAAAATCAGACTCCAGATAGACCAAGCAAAGGTGAAGAAAGGAACCAGTGCTGGAGGTATCACAATGCATGTGTCCCAGTTATAACCTAGGGATAATAGTAACAGAGGACCACAGTGCTAACTCCGTATTATATAAATATTTCAGGAAAGCAAAATGGAAAATTCATAATTCAATTCCATGGGTATAATCACCTGGACTTTGACAAAGGGTTCAGCAACAACCAGTGTAGAAGATTCAATCTACTCAACCAATATTGGTAGGAAACTGAACATTAAGGATTAGTATCTCAAATGTATAAGAACATCAAGCAAATAATAGCCAAATTAAAAATGGGGTAAAGAATTAATCAGTGGGATCTCAGAAGATTAAACACAAATGTCTGAACAGCACTTAAAGAAACCATTCTTAGCCATCACAGAAATGCAAATAAATACTCCTTTGAAAATTTCTCTTACATCAGTCAGAATGGCCAAGGTCAATAAAACAAATGACAGCCTATGCTGGTGAGGATTCCAGGAGTGGGGAATACTTATTGATTGCTTGTGGGTGTAAAAACATGTGCAGCCACTATGGACACCAGTGTGACAATTCCTCCTGAGGTTGTGAATCTATCTCCTTCAAGATCCAGCGATATTATTCTTGGGCACATACTCAAAGTATTCTGCATCTTGCTACACAGACACTTGTTCATCATTTTCATTCTTGTTTTATTTATAATTGTTGGAAATTGTAAGCATCCTAGAACCTCATCAACTGAGGAATGGATAATGAAATCATAGCACATTTGAACTATGAGGTTTTTTTTCAGTTGTAATAATTTTTTTTTAAAAAAAAAAGGAATTCCTGAACAATGCCAGAGGCCCACCATCAGACACTGTTCTGTGTTTGGAGAATCCTACTGGAGAGAGAGAGAGAGCAAGGAGCATAGGATCCAGAGTGATCAAGGACATCACAAGAAAACCCACAGAATCATCTAACCTGGGATCATAGAGGCTCACAGAGACTGAACCAACAACAGGGAGCCTGCATGGTAGTGACAGTTTTGTAGCTTTGTCTTCTTGTAGGACTCCTAACAGTGAGATCAGGGCCTATCTCTGACACTTTTGCTGGCATTGGGACCCTACTCATTATCCTGGGCTGCCTTAATAGAAGGGGAGGTGCTTAGTCTTCCTGATACTTGATATGGCATAATTTGTTGATAACCATTGGAGGCCTGACCCTTTCTGAATAGAAAAGTAGGAGGAGTGGATGGGGGAGGGGAAGAAATGAGGTGGGGGGAAGGCTTGGATGAGAGGAGGGAGGGGAAACTGTGGTCAGGATATAAAATAATAAATAATTACTTGTAAACTGCTACTTGGAAGGTCCCTAAAGTATTTATATGTGTAAAGGAAGTCTGAATGGAATCACCAAATAAAGGAGGGTACAGTGCCCCAGTTAGGCATTTTCTGCACCAAATATTTATCTAATGCCAGGAAAAGGTAACATATCTTGTTGAGTCATTAGCCAAATGGGATCCATGAAAACTGCCAAACATTATTGGCTGTTCCCAAGCCTATGGGTTACTCTACACAAGTTTCTGTTAAGGCTTTATTGCAGAAGACACCACTTATTATGTCAATGAACATGGAGAAGTCAAGCTGTTGCTCTCTACAGCCTTCACTACCACTGACTTGCATTCATGGTACTGGAAGGTATTCTGCATTCTACCAGAGGAGAATTGTAACCACCAATCCAGCTACAGACTTTGTGATCTACAGTGATGACCTGCCTGTATGATACATAAGTACAATAATGGCATAAATACTAGGGGTTTAGCCAACCAATTTTTGACTGGATTTAAAGTCCACTCCATGAAATGGAACTCTACCTGACATGGATAAAGATTCCCAGAACCTCAGTGTATACATGTCAAAGACATAGGGGGATATCTAGTACTATTATTCTGTTTAAGGAACACAGCAATAAATTGAATTCTAATGATATTCTGCTATACCGTTGATCAGTGCATCTCTCAGCTCTTATCAGAGAATATGCTTCTTGTAGTAGATGGGAACTAACCCAGAAATCCACAACTGAACAGTGTACAGAGAGTGAGGAACTTTGGAGCACATTGTCTTCAGTGAGTTGTCTCATCAATTCTTTCAACTCAAAGCTCAGAGATCTATGCAGAAGAGGAGACAGACATGTCTCCATGCTCTGCTCAATGTTTGGCTGTTACAGTTTGTCCCACCTACAAGATATGTTGGGGTAAATGTGGTGCAGAAATTTTGTGGGAGTGACCAACAGATAATGGAACTGCTGGAGACCCATACCATGAGAGGAAATCCCCCTTAAGAACCAGGACTCAGGATCAGGATATTCCAAAACCTAGGATAGAACCAAACAAGAATGGGAAAAAAAAGTCAATGGAATGATTCCAAATGATATCTCTTTATAGTCATAAACTGATGTCTAGACCAATTGTCATAAGAGACACTTCACACATCAACTTGTGGAAAGAGATGTCTATTTGGTATTTGATGTTTATTTTAATTTTCATTTTTATGTTTTTTTTTCATTTTTATGCTCCCCCCCCCTTTTTTTTCTTTTCATAGCTGAGAACCAAACACAGGACCTTGCACTTTCTAGACAAGTGCTCTACCACGAAGCTAAATCCCCAAACCCCCTTGTGGTATTCTCTTTGCACTTTTCTCCTCTTTTTGGTTTTGTTTTTATTTTTATTTTTTTATTTTTTTTAATTTAATTTAATTTTATTTTACAATACCGTTCAGTTCTACATATCAGCCACGGATTCCCTTGTTCTCCCCGCTCCCGCCACCCTCCCCTTCCCCCTAGCCCACCTCCCATTCCCACCCCCTCCAGGGCAAAGCCTCCCCCAAGGACTGAGATCAACCTGGTAGATTCATTCCAGGCAGGGCCAGTCCCCTCCTCCCAGGCTGAGAGAAGCGACCCTGCATAAGCCCCAGGTTTCAAACAGCCAACTCATGCACTGAGCACAGGACCCGGTCCCACTGCCTGGATGCCTCCCAAACAGATCAAGCCAATCAACTGTCTCATCTATTCAGAGGACCTGATCCAGTTGGGGGCCCCTCAGCCATTGGTTCATAGTTCATGTGTTTCTATTCATTTGGCTGTTAGTCCCTGTCTTTATCCAACCTTGGCTCAACAATTCTCGCTCATATAAACCCTCCTTGTTCTCCCTAATTGGACTCCCGGACCTCCACCCGAGGCCTAGCCATGGATCTCTGCTTCCAGATCCATGGTTTTGTTTGTTTGTTTGTTTGTTTGTTGGTTTTTCGAGACAGGGTTTCTCTGTGTAGCTTTGTGTCTTTCCTGGAACTCACTTGGTAGCCCAGGCTGGCCTCGAACTCACGGAGATCCTCCTGCCTCTGCCTCTCGATTGCTGGGATTAAAGGCGTGCGCCACCACCGCCTGGCCATGGTTTTGTTTTTAAAGAAAAATAGAGGAAAAAACAATATAAAGGTAGGTAGGTAGGTACTTGAGGAGGACCCAGAAGAAATTGAAAGAAGAGAAAAACATTATCAAAATACACTCTAGAAAAAAATTCAATTTAATAGTAGGCAATCCCCCCATATATTAAGTGGAGAAGAGACAGCCTACTCAAGAAATGCTAGTGGAAAACCTGCCAACCAGAGGTTGAAAACAAGTATCTCCCAACCATTTTTCTGTTCCAAAATCAAGTCCAAATGGATCAAAGACTTTAGTGTAAGTCCAGAAAGCATGAATCTGATAAAGAAAACATGGAGAAAACATTTAAATATATAGAATAACTCAGGAAATAAGACTACATTTTAACAAGTGTGATTGCACAAAACTAATTTTGTTTGCATTCAAATATGTTATGAGCATGATAAGAGGCAGCCTATACAGATGGAAAAATATCTACTGGCTGTACTAGACTGAAGAATATCTAGAATATAGAAAGTATTAATAAACTGGGGCTGTAGACACGAGTCAAAGGATCTGAGTTCAGTTTCAACCACACATGTTGGCAGGCACCTCAACACCACTTAAAATTCCAGCTCTGCAGGATCCAGCTTCCTCTTATGGCCCCCAAGAAAACTGCATTCTCACGCTTCCTACAGATACACACGCATATCATTTATCAAATGTGCATTCACTACTCAAATTGCCAAGATGAAATTCTCTGTCAAAGTGGACAAGAACACATTTCTCATTTTTGTGACATCCACTCTCATCAACCACTTAGGTTTTTTTTCAAGCTCTCAAGCATCTCCTGCTTTTCCAACCTTACAACACAGGGGAATTTGTCAAGCTATATCTGAAAATGACATCAAATGCATGATAATCCTTGTATTAACTACAAAGCATTCATCTATAGTGCCTTATCCATACTAAAACCTGTGCCTTTATTTTCAGAATACCACCTGCAAACCACCGGTTTGCTCTGCCTTTGGCTTTTGCTGTGGACGAAATCAACAAGAATCTATATCTTCTACCAAATGTGTCTCTCATATTTTACTTCTTCACAGACCTTTTTGATGATAAACAAGCATTTCAAAAGTTTATATACATTACTGCAAAAAGGCTTAGACCTCTTCTTAACTACATCTGTAAACATAATACCAAATGTCGTGTAATGATTACAGGACCAATGTTAGCACCATCCATGAGCCTGGCACATTTTTTTTGAGCTCTACAAATATCCACAGGTGAGGTAGTTTGGGTGGTGAAGTATGAAATCTTTCTCATTTTTTGTCTAAGCCTGATGCTGAGGAGAGCATAAGGGGGAGATTGGCTTCACATTAATGTAAATCAAGTTCAAGTGTAATTAATCAGCCACTCAATGGGACATTCCCAATTCATCATTTGATATGTAGATGGAGAAGAAGAATTAGCAGTCAAAGTGATTTTCCTTGAACAAATTGTGGAAAGGTGATTTTCTGCAGGTTTCTAACAGTGTAGTACAACTGTGGTAATGGGGAAAAATTGCCCTTCCTGTCATTTCAAATGATGCTTCAAACACCTCAGGGCTCTCATTGAGATTTCCGACAGTCTTCTACCTCATGCTGCTCCCTGTGTTTCATGTCCTTCAGCTCACCTATGGACCTTTCCATCCTATCCTGAGTGATCGTGAACAGTTTCCCAGTCTGTATCAGATGGCCCCCAAAGGACACAGCTCTGGCCCTGGCCATGGTCTCTTTGATGATTCACTTCAACTGGAACTGGGTTGGGCTGGCCATCTCAGATGATGACCAGGGTCTCCAATTTCTCTCAGATCTGAGAGGAGAAACTGAGGTCAAAAGAGTCTGCTTAGCCTTTGTGATCATGATCCCAGTCAACATGGAGTTATACATGTCAAGAGCTGAAGTGTGTAACAAGCAAATTGAGACATCATTCACAAATGTTGTTATCATTTATGGTGACACAGACAGTACTCTAGCTGTGTGCTTTAGAATGTGGGCATCACAGAGTATACAGAGAATATGGGTCACCACCTCACAGTGGGATGTCATTACAAGTAAGAGAGACTTCACAGTTGACTCATTCCATGGGACTCTTGCTTTTGCACACCACCATGCTGAGATTTCTGGTTTTAAAAATTTTGTTCAGACATTGAACTCTTCCAAATACACAGACCTATTCCTGGCCCGACTGGGGTGGATGTACTTTAGCTGTGAAGCCTCCACATCTAACTGTAAGACACTGGAGAACTGCTCATCGAAAGTCTCTCTGGAATGGTTAATGCTACAGAGATTTGACATGGCCTTTAGTGATGATGCTTATAATATATACAATACTGTGTATGCTATGGCCCATGCTCTCCATGAAATGCTTCTTCAACAAGTAGAAAACCAGCCAATTAACACTCTGAGAGAAGTGGATTCTGACTGCTCACAGGTACTGTATCTTTCAGTGGATGGTACTTGGTGTCATCAATTTTATAATCTTTAAAGAGTGTCTCACATGCTGAAGCCAATATTTGTCACGTATATGTTGTTCACTATAAGGGATGGTGTGCATAAGTGTCCTTATCTGATTCTGACACCACTGTAGACTCTGGGGACCTTATCCGTCATGATTCTCTGATAGCTATATTACAGGATACATTGCTGATTCAGTTCACTAGTTACATGTGTACCTGTGTGTGTGAGAATATTTGCGGCTGATTTTATGTATGTTTTTGTGTTTGTTTCTGTGTACGCGTTTATGTCTTTGTGGGTGTCTAAATGCATTTCTGTGACTTTGTATGCATGTGTATAGATGTGCTACTTTGCATGTATGAATATCTCTCTCCTGTGTTTGTTCATGACTGTGTATCTGAGCATATATTTGTTGTGTGTATCTCTTTGTGAATGTTTGTATCAGTGTGTGTCTCTCTGTGTGTGTTTTTTTTCTTTAAGTGCCTATGTGTTTCTGTGTCTGTGTCTGTATTTGATTGCTTAGGTCTGTCTGTATGTGTGTGTTAGTGTATATGTGTGTTAATGAGTGTGGCTGTATTATGTGTGTGCCTCTGCATGGGTGTCTGTGTGGAAGTGTTTGTGTGTGTGTGTGTGTGTGTATGTGTGTGTTTATGGTGCATATTTATGTTTGATGTTTTTGTGTTTGTCTGTGTTTGTGTTTGATGGTTTCCCCTGAAAGAACTAAAATTCTAGGAACACAATGACTTTATTCACATGCTTTCATTGAGTTTCTCCCTTGGGCACCTTCAATAAAGTTGCCTTAGAATAAAATAAAATCATTTTCAGACTTAAAATAAAGGAATATAGAATAAAGAATATTGCCTATCTTTCAGCTTTACCTATTTCTGAAGAATATGCACTTTATTAATCCTGTTGGAGATGTAATAAATATGAATCAGAAAGAAAAACTGCAAACAGACTATGACATTTACCACATTTGTAATTTCCCCCATGGTGTTGGACTTAAGGTGAAAATAGGAGAGTTTAAGCCATATTTTCCACATGGTCACCAGCTCCATTTATATGAAGATATGATAGAGTGGGCCACAGGAAGTAGACAGGTGGGTCTGACCAAAATGTACTGATGCACACTTCAGAGTTGTAGCCACTGTCAGGTGAGGCCATTTGGGTTTCTCTGTGACTTAGTGAAATTAGATGGATGGTCATGTAAAGACTCAATTTTAAACTTCTAGATGATGTTTCTTCCCTTCAGATATTAAAAATATGATTTTTGGGTAAGTTTTTGAAAATCTAAGATGAACATATGATATATTTTTATCATATCAGAAACACTCTGATTTATAAACAAATATAAAACTAGATATGACCAACATTTGATATTATTCCCAGTAAATTTATCAATATTCTCTTGGTTCCATTGATTACTGCCCATTGATTTTCTTCTCTTCTGTTGAATCTCTAATCCACATGCTGGAAAGACTGAAGTTATTTTAAGGAAAGATTTGGAACTAGGAACAGATATGCAAGTATTAATTTATATTCTATAAATTTATTCAAGTACTTTGACTAGGAGGTCCTAAACTGCCTACTTGTCTAACAATACATTCATAATTTCATGGGCCACCTTAGATATTTTATTAATTAAAACTTGTTTTTTAGAATTGTTATGTATATGGATGTTTTGTCTGTATATATCTGTACCATATGAGTATTACATATGTAAGTATGCCCAGAGAGGGAGAAGAACTGAAGACAATTTTGAGCCTGTGTGTAGGAGTTGGGGGATTGAGCAGCAAGTGTGATATATTGCTGAGTCACCTCTCCAGCCCTCAATCATAATTTCTAAATGAATCCTTCATTAGAAGAGCATTGCTTTGCACCTTAATTCTTGTATAACTCATTCAAACAAACAAACAAATGAAAAAATAAACAGAAAGATTTGTACTTTTTTTTCCTTTGGTTGGACAGGCACTCATGATTATAATAATTTGGCTTTGAGAAAATTTGAAAATAAAATATCCCATTATATGTCTCCAGATATATCATAGTTATTCATTCTGATTTGTCTGGTTTTATAGTATCTGAACCACATTGCCTCCTACAATATTGTATGTTGCATTTGAAAGAGGTTTACTTCCAGAAAGTGTGCAAACTTAATCTGAAGTGATATCTCAAGTTGCTCAGATAGAGTTAAATCAAGAGTTAATATTCTATTTTCACAGTGATGGTAAAATTATGCTCAGAGAACAGAGCAAACGGGTTGACGTTTTAGCTACTAGTCTGTACCATTAGATCAGAGGTGAGCAATGAAATCACAAGTCTGCTTCTACCAGGCCTAACTTGAACGAACATTACAAAAACATCAACCCAAAGGATAGGGAAGACTAAAAACAAACCAATATGTGCCATATTCTAGATATGCAAGTTGTAAGCAGAAATGAATCTTGCAAACAGTGAGGAAGCAGGACTCCAAATGATATAATCATAGGCTTACATGACAGTGAACTCAATGACATACTAAACAAAGACTTCAAAGAATAATTATAAGAATGTTCTAGAAATCAAAGAGCATATAAATTAGGTCTAAGGACAATCCAATTAGATCACAAACACTTTCAAATGATAAAGAATTTTATGAAGATGTGACAAAAATTCAATAAAGGTACAATAACAATGAAGAATTGTAGATGTAACCAACCGCCTTATTAAATAAGAAACACAGAGCCAATGTAAAGATGAAAGCCCAAGAGGTCAGAGCTAGGAGCCTTACCCACTTTCCGCCAGCTAGTCTCTCTCGCCCAGAGACCTCTCCGAAAAGAGAGCTACTTCCTGTGCGTTTGACTTATAAAGAGTTCTGGTTCTTCCTTCTCATTGGTTGTAAACCCAACTACGTGGCTGTCTCATCACAGCCTCTCTGTACAGACCTCCCAAGTCTTCTATGGTTGGTATTGAGATTAAGGGCGTGTGTCTCCAATGCTGGCTGTATCCTTGAACACACAGAGATCTACCTAGTTCTGCTTACCAAGTGCTGGGATTAAAGGCGTGCACCACCACCACCACCACCGCCCTGGCTTTCCCTATGGCTTGCTAATAGCTCTGATCCCTAGGCAACTTTATTTATTAACATACAAATAAAATCACATTTCAGCACAAATAAAATACCACTATATCTCCCCTCTTCTAATTTAATAAAAAGAGAAAAAAAAGGAAAGTTGTAACTAATATAAGAAAAACTATATACAAAAGTACAATAACTATATACAATATATACAAGTGATGAATACCTAAACAATGTCTAGTCCTTTTGTATTTGACAAATTCAGAGAAAATAATTCCATTACTTATCCTATTTTGGTAAGTCCAAAATGTACCTAATTCACTTTCTATCCTAACTAATTTTCAACTATAACTAATCTTCAGCTATAACTAATTAAACTTTGACTATAACTAACTAATCTTCAACTCCCTCAGAGACCCAAGAAGGAAATAATATTACCTAACTAAAATAAAAACAGGAAGTGCATGTAAGCAGCTTTCAAAAAAATTGTGAGTTGACAGAAACAGCTAGCCGCCTGGACAGTCACCTGAGGTTCCTCCGCAGTGTTGGGGCATCATCTTCCGCCTATCGGCTTAGCGTATCTGACAGACTCATTTGTGAAGTAGGATGTACACAAGGTTAACAGTTCAACCTCACCTTGGGTGAGAGCAGTCCATGTACCAGAAATACCTGAATTCCACTAGTGTCATGTCCTGATTCAGGATTTTAAATTCTGGAAATTGTTGATGGTTTTTTAATTCAGCTGTCCATTCTTCTTGACCGTGTATGTGTGGCTTCATCTCAGCATCCCGTTCTTCTCCACATCCCTCTATTAAATGCCAGTCTGCTATTGAGAGGCGTGAGCTTAGTTACTCTTCAAGAATAACTGTTTCAGCTGCTGTTCCATTGCACATCAGAAGCCATCGGCCCACTGCCTGTTCAGCTGCCTTCGAAGGAAAGGGCACTGTACCTTTTCCGGATTGCAAAGGCCACTTCAGGGATGGTGCCATATTGTCCTGGCCTCAGAAGATGCCTTTTGATAAAGCCATAACCACACTTGTTTTGGCAAGAATCAGTAGTCCTTTGTTTCATGTGTGTCCATTTTGTCCTGTTGTCAGCAGTAGATTCGAGGATACTTTGTTGTCCAGTGGCTAACATTTGCCACAATGAAAGTTAACTCCATATGCAGTTTCTTCAATGCCCATATTCTCTCTGAAGTAG
>CABHPP010148594.1:0-40329 GCA_902168425.1 Peromyscus attwateri
AATGGAAAAGTGAGACTAGCAACATGTGACCAGAGTAACTGGGCATGTTAATGACTCTTCTTTCCAGCAGGTTGGTCTGGCACTGTGCAGACATTGCTAAGCCAGCTTAAGTGCATCAAGTCAAGGATTTTGGAATTTTGTTTCATTGTCTTTGTCTTATTTTGATATAATTTTTTCTTTCTGTGAATCTTTAAAAATTATGTTATCCAACATTACAAAAAAAACCCAACCTGTTGAATTTTTAAAATTTCAACATCATAACTAAAGGAACAAATCAAATGTGAGAAAGTTAAATATTTTTAGAATAGTGCAGTGTTTTGCTATAGCATATCATTGCAGTTATAATTACTGTGAAAACAGTCCCTAGAACAAATCAACAAGATTTTGTAATATTAAAGAGTATTTGCTGGGACAACGAAGGTTTTAACACTATCTGTGTAAGTCTTCGGTTGGTTTAGAATAATAACTTTAATTCTAAAATTACCTTAAACTCTTTAAAAACAGAAATTCCAACATTCTAAACAGAAATGGGTTAAAGCTTATATGGCTTTTCATAACACTAGCCTGCATTAGTAAGCTATTCCTCATGATTGTCTATTTGATTTTACAAAGAACAACTGTGTTTTTCCTTACTTTCTTAAGAATATGAACAGATATTCACACACAAACATGCACTCACATGCTAGCAGCACTCACACCTAAAACAGCATGCAACATGTTTATGTATTTTCATGCACTGCTATACAAAACACATTATTATGGAAGGGACAGTAAGAATGAAATCAAATCAAATACTACAAAATTAGCACGATTTTGTAGTACTACAAGTAGATAGAGACTTGTTGGTGATGCGATGCTGTTGCTTGGTCTTATGTGTATAACAATGATATATTATGTTGGAAAAGAAACAATAATATATTTAAAAATAAAGTTTGAGGCTAATGTGGTAAATAATATGCAGAGTCATAAAAAATTAAGAGCATGACATTGTCAACAAACTTTCAATACTGTTAAAATGGAGCATACATTTTCTAAAAGAAACAAGGGTGCATCTACCACATACTAATGGTGACAAATATTTGAAAATGCCATTTATTTTAATGATCATTTGATTAAGGCAGATTGACAGATAAAGCTTCTTTCCAGTAAGTGTCATAGATAAATAGATCTAGTTATGCTAATAATTACTAACATTCCGTTAGAGTCTTCTAGAATCCCATGCCGTGTCTGGCAGGAAAGGAAGCAGTGGGAAGATCTGAGCCACTGGGATCTTGTGATACTTGTCCATCATCTCTCAGCACACTAACATCTCTGGCATCACCAAGCATTTCCCTACCAGAATATTTTTCTGAAGGTCTCTCACTCTTACCTTTGAATCAGAGTTACACCAATACTCCTGGTATGTATCCTTTTTAATACCAATAATAATGATTATGAATTATTGGGTATTAATTAGTTTCAGCATAATGATAAATTAAACTTTTTAAAAATTAAAAAAAATATTTCTCTTTCTTTCTCTTTCTCTTTCTCTCTCTCTGTCTCTGTCTTTCTGTCTCTCTCTTATCTCCCCTGTATGTGTGTGTATGTGGTATATGTGTGTGGTGTTCAGATGCATGTCCATGTAATCACATGCAGAGGCCAGAGTAGGATGTCTGTTATCTTCCTTTATTGCTCTCTCCCTTATTTCTTTGGGACAGGGCTTTTGCTGAACTAGAACCTTGCCATTTCTGCTAAGCTGACTGGTTGGTGAGCTGTCAAGAGATCTGCTGTCTCTGAATCATCATGCTGATGTTACAGGTGCATGCAGCCTTGTCTAACTTTTGATTAGGAGGCTGGGGACTTGAACTCAAGTACTGTTCTTTCACAGCAAACACTATCGCCCACTGAGCCATGTCTCTATCCCAAATGATGACTTTTGAATGAAGTTTTAAATTATGAAACCTTATTGAAGTCAAGACAATTGATCCCTTTGCCTTGTCTCTGTGGTAGTTGAGAGGGAGAGTCGACTTGAAGAAACTTATTTTTCTCTTTGCATACCATTCTAAGAAGGAAGAATGCTCCTCCTCACGACACCCAGGGCATGTAATCTAAAGTGAAACCATCTGATGTTTCTCTTTGCTGTTTAAAATCTTTGGGAACGTGAGAAGTGAATGCTAGAGAGTTTTCCTTTTTCTTCTATTTTCTACTTCAAACATAATAAATAATAAACAAGGATATTCAGGAAAAAGTTTAAAATATTTAAAGCGTACTCTGCATTAGACATTGATCCAGAAGATCTGTAGTCAGTAGAGATGGAGGGAGCAGACCAGAGGCACTGTTTCTGTCTTGGCTGCATTCTTTTATGAGATAGCAGTAAAGAATTACCAAAGGTGCTAATCCAGCTGGCCCATGGAAACATTCTCTCACTGGGGTGAGAGATCTACACTTGTACCTTTATTGTACAGAACTTTCCCATTGGTACACTGGAGAACCTCTACATTTTTAGGGCTACATTGAGTTGTGGGGTAGTTTCCTATGGGTGGTCTGAATTGTTGAGCAGTTTTCTTCTCCTCTAGAGAAGTGCGCTAACTTTTGCCAGATGACGCAGTTAACGAAAGGGGACCCCTGTTCACTTGTCCCTGGTTGGCGTCCTTGCTCTTCTAGCTAGCACACGAGTTGGAAGCAACAGTGCCCTTGGCTGTGCAGTTTATATTGTGTGAGACATGGAGTGCACAGCTCCCACCATGGTCTCCAGATTGCAGGCAACTTCTTGTGAAATCAGCAGGGTGGGCAGCTGAAGAGCGTGTGAATATTGTGCATTTGTAAATATTTGAGCACATCTGCTTAGCTCTCTCCTAAAATACCACTGGGGGAAGGCCGCCTTGCATTGTGCCATGCAATGCTGTTACCCTGCTCTAATTGTCAAATCTGTTGAGTGTTTTTCTCATGCACACAAAAATTAAACATCACTCTCCTCATTCATGATTAATTCAGCTGCAGCGCTGCACTGTGTCACAGTGCATTTTTTAAAGTCATTGTTAAATTCTACCTCATAATCAGAGCAGTTTTAATTAACTTTTTGTCAGTTAATCTTTTTTCCTCATACATTTTCCATATCTGGTGTGTATATTGTGAGTCTCTGCCCAGGGCTTTGCAGCCCCTTGGTATGAATGCTTAAGCCTTGTGAATGCCAGTGGGTGTGCCATGCGTGGGTGGGGAGAGAGGGTCTCCCAGGCTCCATCCTGCTCAGTTTTCCCAGCCTGGGCTGCTTATGTCGTTTGCATTAACCAGCTCCTCTACAGGGAGACCACTTATGAGCCTCCAAGTTCAGCTTTTCTTTCCTCTTTTCTCCTAGATGTGCTTTATCCATCTAGGAAAGAGTGGGCGGGCAATAGAAGCAGAAAATGGTAGTCTGTAGGACAAATGGGTCAAGGTCCAACTGCTTGGTAGAACATCCGCGAAGCAAGGCACTGACCTGATGTGTTAAAGAGTCCCTGGGTAACTTCTGCCTGCAAGAGTGAGCTCTTCCTCAGCCTGCTTCCTCGGGGGCTCTCAGTAACATTACCGAAGTCATTTATTTGAACTGTATTGGTAGTTTCTTCATCAGCTCTGTGTATTTTATCAGTGGACATCTCTTTCCATCCACGTATTTTACTCCTAAAATAATTTTCATCCAGGGGGCATCCAATTTCATATTAAGTGAGACACATCCATGGTATTTTTTTCCTTGCAAAATTCTTACATTTAAAAATGGTCAAATGTTTCTAATGGGGCGACTGTTTCTGCTACTTTGAGCAATAACAGCCATTTGGGGTAGGTATATTTTCACGATACTGCATGAGTGTTTCAGTGTTAAAAAAAAGCATAGAATTGAGGAAATAGGAATTGATAGTTCCTCTTTTAGAATTTTAGGGTAAGATGCTGATATATTAAATACACACATCACATACTGTATTATTACGGTATTTAAACAGAGTGTGGCCAAGCTTTAGAAGAGGGATTGCACTCATTATGTGGATGCACCCAAAGGGCTGCCATCTTGAATTTGTCAACTGAACTGGCTCTGTTCAGTTTCTCTTTAATAATCGATGCTATCCATGAGCGTTATGCTAAAGAGAAGCCTACTTGGGAGGTACAGTTCAAAGTACTAGATCAACAAGCTGTATTTTTGTATAAAATGTTTTGATTGCAAAAGGGTTCAAAAATATATATGAATCAGAATCTGTCAAATCTTGAATTCTGCATTTATAAGTAAATGGACGGACAAGCAGTTTAAAGCCTGGAGTGAAGGAGGCTTTAGAAGGACCGTTTTACTCACCTAAAAATGTGGATTAATTGTTGTACATCAGTGAGATTTTTCTGATGATAAAATTATCTTAGTATATTCAGGCCAGGTGGTGGTGGCGGCACATGCCTGTAATTCTAGCACTCAGGAGGCAGAGCCAGGTGGATCTCTGTGAGTTCAAGGCCAGTTTGGTCTACAGAGCAAGATCCAGGACAAGCACCAAAACTACACAGAGAAACCCTGTCTCGAAAACACCCCCCAAAAATTATTTTAGTATATTCAGCCCAGTGTAAGTTCTAATGGACTGATGGAACATCATGGCTTGCCCTGTTCTCCTGTTCTGTATGCCTGATATGAACAGATTTCTGTCACAGTGTAATACAGCACAACAGACCCAAGGACCTACTGCAGCCTTCATTGGGGTCTATTCTCTATCCTCCAGGAGGGAACACTGCTCTGTGAGCTCCGACAGCACGCCTGGGTTGATTAGTTTCTCTCCCCTGACCCTAGCAGACTGTCTGCATGATATGAGTGCTTGAAAGGTCAAGGTCGTTACTAAATTGCAAATAAATACACTACTTTGTTCATTAAACACTATTTAGTGCGTCTTCACCTGAAAGAAGAGTGAGGAGAGTCCTTGTTCTTCAAGCCTTTGAAAACTTTCAAAACTGAACAAGGAGTGACCTGTGTAGACAGAGGAGTCTGGAACCATACAGGCAATGGCTATTTGGTTTCTTAAGGTGGAGAAAGACTTTCAAGAAGGCAGAAGATGCCTGGCTCTTGAATATGGAGGAATTTTACCCAGATTGAGCTTCTGGGAAGATCATTCCGATTTCCAGAAAGTATGAAAGTGCAAGCTGAACACGTCTAGGAAAGGACTCTAGCGCAGAGCAGGGTCAGGATTAGAGGTCTGTGACAAATGTCAGATGGTGACCCTTTCAGCCAGTGCCTTCTACGGCCAAGATGCAATCTATAGCCTCATCAGAATCAGGTGGCAGTTGCACAAGATGATGAGGTGGGAGAAATGAAAACCAGGCCCAGGAGTTCTGGGAGAATGCTGTAAGAGCAGGGGAGGAAGTGGTGAGGAGAAAGACGGGGTGGTTTAAAGAATTAGGGGTAGCCGAGGTTGCAGCACAGCCAAGAAAATGTCATTTGCTATCCCTGAAAGTCATATTTCCCCATGTTAATCCTTTTGTTGTGTGTGCGTGTGTGGAATTTAGCCTCAATTCTGCTTATAAGGTTGAGAAATTCAGATCCCTGTTTACGCTTTCCCAGAAATCTTTTGCTTGCTCTTTGTACTCAAGTACAAAGTGGGATGGCTGTGTTCCAGTTCTGACTTGGATGCCGAGTGCATGGGAGCATAGATGTCACAGCAATGTGTCCAAATTCGCTTTATCTTTGAAATGTCGCGAATTTGGTGCTTAAAATGATTCATCAGTGCTGTACATTTTTACACAGAATTATTTCATGATAGTACTCTCTTAACTTGAGAGTCCTGATGTAAAATGTGTATATGTATATAAACTTTATTAGTATATGAAATTTCTTGGATTGCTTTACTCTATAATAGTGTCTAAACTTGTCATTTAAATATATATATTAAAGGACATAAAAACTATTAGCCACCTATCAGGATTTGAGAATATTTGAATTTCAAGAAATTCCCTGTGGTGAGAGCATTGTTTATAAAGATAGGAAAAATATGTTAGAGTCTTAGTTTTCACAATATTGAATTCCAAATTAATGTCACTGCGTCATAAAATACCAAATTAATTTGGGAATGCATTTGTAACCAAAAACAAATGGGCATTTAATCAGGCTGCTAAATTTACAAAGTATTTTGTCATTATTTCACATAATGTAAAAATAAACACAAAATACAGTTTACAGCTATTTATTTTTACTGTGTGCAATGCACTTATAGTGAGTCCATTTAAAAACTATTTTTCAGTGTTGGACATTTATGATCTGACTTACAGTTTTCATAGCTTATTAAAAATAATTTTAGTTATAGATGAAGAAATGAAAAATATTGTTAAGATTGTAGGGGACTTTGAATCGTGGACATATATGACTTGACCACAAACTCAATAAAATTATTAATTACTGAGAAGGACCCTCAAGGAGCTCTTTTTGGAATTGGAAGCCCACAATGTGCAAACGTGCTTTTTAATTGGATTTTTCCAAACTAATATCTGGTAGCAAGGTTTTAATTAGTGAGCATAAAAATAAAATTTATTTACAGAAAACTAAACTGGAATTTGAAGTTCTCCTAATCTAAGCCAATATGAAACTGGGAAACTCAATTTCAGGCTCTTTTCTTTCATAATGCATTATGAGTTGGGATTAACATGAGTTCCATTATTATTCCATTGAGGAGGTCTTTTTAAAAGTTAAATTTGAAAAAGAAAGAAACACTATGAAAGAATATATGTATCTACAAAATGATTTTAGATTTAAAATTGTTTAGAGTAGAGAGACCTCAGTTTAGAATCTAGGCTGCATATCTTAAAGGGTTTGATTTGGAGCAGAGCAAATGATACTTTTAATGTTCTGTCCATTCTAAACTTCAGAATCCACCCTCCATTCACACTGTGGACACTCAACAGCAGTTGAAAAGATAGCAGACTCCCTACCCCTGCAATCTCTTTTTACTATTGATTAAAAGTGTGTGAGCTGTTACTATCTAAAAGTGTCAGCCGAGATTAGAACAAACAGTCAACCAAAATAAAGCAGCTATTGTAGGAACAGACACGCATTTCAGAATCAACTGTAAGAAATAAAAGGCTCGGCTGCTTTCTTCCGTGCCCCACGGAAGGCACAGTTTGCAGAATTTTTATTGGCACTCTGCCATCCTTATTTTCATTTATCTGCCTCAAAGCACCATTTCAAAAAGTGCAAAAGCATGTTGTTGATAAAGTAGATTGTTTATAGCCGAACTGAACATTTCTGAACAACGCGTATTGTAATAAAGTGTGGGGGGCAGCGCAGGGAGAATGCACCTGCAGCTGTTTGGAATCTCTGTCAGCACCACTGGAAAAAAAAAAAGAGAGAGAGAGAGAGGAAGATGTGTTGGTTTGCCCTACAAAATTTAATAAGCAGATTTTTATAAACTGTATTAAGTGACAAACATTACCAAAGCCATAAAGTCCACTGAGCCTTTATTTCTTGAAACGCTTTCCCAGCACATTGGCCCCATATTGCAGTCTCCTTTATGGGGTTGGTTCTGTAATGTGCTCAGCTACACCGGGTGATTTCAATGATAGTAAATCCTGGCCTGATGCGTCCCCATGTGTACCATAGTCATTTTAATACTTCTGCAGTTAAGTACTGTGGGCATAAATTTGAGCCCTAACTTCAGTTGCTTCTCAGTATATTTTCTTGTCACTGTTTTAACAAAAGCATAGCTAATAACTATGAAACACAAATATGCCTGAACAAATGAAAAGCACAGGAAAGAGCGTGTGTGTCCTTATACAGGCGAATATTAGAGTTGATAAAGTTTGTTTCTCGCAAAAGGTGACTCTTATAAATCATTTAAAAATAATAACTGTAATAAACTGGATTCCTCAGATGACTACGACCCTAAAGACATTACTTGGTATTACTGGGAAAGTGAAGGAAAGGGGGAGGGGGGGAAATTCTGGTATGAAATGTGTTTAGAAAGAAATGCTGAGGTAGTTACTACAGTTAGACTCCTTGTCTTTGACGGTGTCATGTACAATATGTAACCCTTGTCTCCAGGATCTGTCACTCACACATTTCTTGCTTTTATTTTTCTGTTTTATCCTGGGATGGTTCCCTTAGCATTTATCCACATATTCTTTTACCTTTCTATTTCATTTTGGGTAGTCTCCATCTCTTGGTAATGGTGCCTCTATTCTCCATGACACTTGAGTTTTGACTGTGTCATCTCTCGATGTATTTCCAGTGCCGTCTAATTCAAACTTCTAGATGAAATCATTTTACTTTGACTATGTCCATTCTTGGTGTTTGTTTAGACCTGATATTTAGCACACTCCATTAAATTTTAAAATTTAGATGAAATGAAATAAATCAATGTGAATCTGTCCTGTTTCATTAATTAAACCCTTGTGGGTTTACTTATACCCAAAAATAATAAATAAATAAATAAATAAATAAATAAATAAATAAATAAACAAATGACATTGTTGATCTGAAATCCATGATTACCCAGACTCCTACTCTACTTTTATTTGCTCGATATGTTTTGCCTGATTCTAGAATCTAGGCTGTAGTTTCTTTATGTAACAAGATTGGTCTCTGTGTTGCTAATACCACTGATCGCCAGAAGAATAACATCTTCAAACAGTAGAACTTTGGGGGTTGACATTTAGACTCTGCATGAGTAATAGGTTTAGCATTGAAAGCCGCAAAACTATTGTTTATTTTCATTTGTTTGTTTCTCACTCTTACATTGTCTGGCCACCGTGTTCACCTCCTTCCCAGCCAGTCAGGAAAAGAGTGAAGTTCGAGGAAAAACACACCTGAAAGTGATATATCTTATGTTTGCTCTCAAATCATCAAACGGAAGGAAGCCAGTCACACAACCGTGCTTAAGTACACGGGGGTTCTGCAAATTGTAACCTTGCTTTTCAGAGGAAGAAGAGAAGACCACCCTGCCGAGGGGCTAGCTCACTGTCACAGAGACATGCTTAACTACATGGGGTCTGCAAATTGTAACCCGGCTCTTCACAGGAAGGAGGGAAGACAACCCTACCGAGGGGCTAGTTCACTGTCACACAGACATGCTTACGGGAAATCATGGTCATGTTGAAGAATCGAGACAGCATGGGTAATGACTGAAAGGTATTTTATTTTCCTGGAATTCACAATGGGCTTTGCTTCGTTTATATTTATTTGTTGATGTGATTAAATAGTGCAGGTGCCTCTAGAGGAAAATACAGTAAAATATTTTGACATTAAATTGACATTTTCCGAGACTCACAAAATGAGCAGATTACTCCACGCTACTACCGTACAGGTTAATTATCGGGATAGGTATCCAAGGTGGCTTGGGAAAGACAAGGCAGTTTGATGTGGAATATGGGCTCACCATTCAACCAGGCAAAGTGAGGAAGCCTGCCAAGGTATGCAACTACCCCTGTAGCAGATGAATCGGAAATTTCTGTTTGCAGAGCTGTCAACATAGACCCTCTCCTAAATACTAATTGCTTAACAAACAAGGTATTAAGATCTTTAAAGTAAGCGCTTCTTTGTCATATATGTGTATTTATAAACATAGAAAGGAAATCTCTACATGCAAAATATTTAGAGTTAGATGCTGTTGTAGGTAATTAGTGAGAAAGGCTGTATGTTTTCTCATCCACCTGCTGGTAGAAGCAGATGGTAGCTTATTTCTGCCCATGTGACCTACAGATTCTTCAGGTTTACCACAATCCTATGACTATGGTAATAGCATTGTTTCCTTCCCAGGTATGGCTAGGATCCTGGCGTCTATACATAGCTTGCTTTTCTTCTTGGCCCCATCTCAACCTTCTGGGATGAAATACCACCAGAGAGGGTATGGGTCTTGTCACATCCAAGGACACTTGAAAAAGATGTTTTTATAAGTCTATTTTTTTTTCTTTCAAGAACAGTTACAATTATCCCAATGCTGTTGTTTCCAATCTTACAATGAGAAGGAACCCTTTGGGGTTTACATCCTATTTGACTTTAGCATGAAATCAAACCCACAGTGCACTGCAGAGCTTGCCTTTACCCCTCAGCCATTATGTTGCTCCCAAGCTCTGCCACATGTCTAGATGCTCAACTTTTACGACAGATACTGCATACTTTATGAATGTATTAGTTTATTAAACCCAATTACATTATGCTCATTTAGCATGTTTTTTTAATTTGTATAGCAATAAAAAAAATCAAGCACAGTAAAAATTTTCCTTTTAATTATCCCTACCTGGTTATAAAAATTGATGTTTAAGATATGTAATAAAAATTACAAATGATGTCTTAGCATCATTTTAGTGTAGGAGTTAAAATGGGTTAATGAAACTAATAAGATGAATGTAATTTGTAAAATATCCCAGACCACAGTTCTAAAGGAATATGCACAGTCCTTTTTCTATTAGGCAAAAACCATTGCAGTGGGATTTGCAGCATTTGAGGATGCCACAACTCAAATACTTGCCCAGTTGTTATGCAGGCAGCTCTTTTCTTCTTAGCAGACTTTTGCAGGTGATTTTTCTTGCTGCCCATCAACATGTTTGAAGTTTCATCAAGGTTCTTGAGTGAATTCTTCAAGAACTCACCTATGTGTGTGGGTGAAGCATGAAATGTTTCCTCTCAGCTATTCGTTATGCTTAGGAATGGGATGGTGTCTAGGTAAGGTCTTTTGTACAGGCTCCATTGTGTTGTTGGCTAGGGCATTCATTCCCTTTGTTTCCCTAAACTGAAGGATGCCCACCTGGGCAGCTGATTACATCATACAATTATAGTGAGATGGTCTAAGGACCTAGTGAGTGACTAAACATGGCCAGTCCTTCATTCTCCTAAGACCATGAGTACAGACACCCACCAGAATGTTCCTCTGGAAAAGGAAGACCTTATTTCCCTTTGATTAAGGACTTTTTTTGTAGGCTCAGAAATAGTTTACACCAAACTCAATGAATACTGCTATTATTAAGTGGAAGTTAAGTGCACAGTAAGTTGGTTGAGAATTTGAACCTTTCCCTCAGTGGCTGCTCTGGGTCAGCAGTGTGGGCAATACCTGGAGCTTGCTACTAACTCTGCATTGGAGGCCTGCTCCAGACTTACAGAATTGGATTTGCATCTCAATAAGACTAGGTTTGTGTTTTTAAGCGTTGAAAAGCAACCCTGAGAAATGTGCATGGCGATGCCCTTAATTCAGATAAGGACTCTGAGGCTCACAGAGGCTCAAGTGTGCAGCTTGATTTGAGCTCAGGTCTGTTGGAAGCTCACATTCACACGTTTCCACCACACTTCGCTGCCTGTAGCATGCAGCCAGCTTTCAAAGACAAGTGAAAATTTGTCACCAATCCCCCCTCTATTTTTACTAGCTTTCAAATATCCTGGCGATGGTGTCCAGAAGGACTAGCACAAGCTTGGATGGCAGTGGAGTCATGCATTGCTGAAGAAGACTAAATTTGGTGGGAAGATCGATAGCACAGATTCTTGTGGCTTTGCACAGTTCTATTTTTGAATATTTAGAGGATCCTATTTATTAGAGTGTGTTTGCAGAATCTGTCAGTAAACATCTTTTCTCTGTTAATATTTAACTCACCAGCTCTTTCAAGCTTCCATCTTTCTGAGCCTCCCAGTCCCACATGCTTTTTAATCCACTAATAGCACCAAACTGTCTCTCTGGTGCAATAAAAGTCTTCTAGTTTATGACTTCCTTGAATTACTACCATAACTTATAATTTGCCAGATATGTTTTGCCTTCAAATCTCTTACTTCATTCAAGCCACATGAAAAATGTCACACCCTATGTGCTTTTTCCTCCCCAAACTCTAATGCTTATTTTTAATATACTAATAGTACTTTCCGAGAATTCCATCCTGCTGCCAGCCATAATGTTCTACTCCCCATTCAAAGGAACTTTTAGAAACTTTCCCTGTAAATATTGGGAAATACTTAAAATGATTTTTAATTATTATTAAAATCAAGGAAAGATTTATTTGATTGCATAATTGGGAAGAGCACTCAAAATATTTATAAAAAGCTAAAGAAAATAACAGAGAAAAACTGAATTCTCAATTTCAACGATTTCTAAGGTAGTTTTTAATAACTCACTGAAAACATAAACTTGGTTTCTAGAAGCAAAGGCAGAGGGTTTCTTTTTTCTTCTCTCTCCTCTCTCTCTCCTCTTCTTCTCTCTCTCTCTTTTTCTAAGTGACAGCCATAAATATCTTGATCTTATCTGAAATAAACAAGCACACGGTTTGAGGTGAAGATCATTTTATTTCATTGTATTTATTTAAGAGCTAAAAGGTGGGGAAAGATTTAGTTTACAACTTCCTGTCCTAAAAAAGAGAGACAAACTAATAAATAGAGATTCAAAAACTGACATCGTGTGTGTGTGTGTGTGTGTGTGTGTGTGTGTGTGTATGTGTGTGTGTGTGTAGAGAAAGTCACTATTCAGAGGGAAGGATACTGCCGAAGATACAGAGATGGGTCTCCCCCACCCTTCATTTTAGACTGCCACTCATGTGATTGTTGAATTTACCTGTATCTATCGGAGTTTGGTCTCTGAACCAGAATCTCTCTGAGCAGTACCTCCTGTGTCCCAGTTGCCAGCATCAGAAACTCTCCCAGATAAAGTAGACTCCCAGAACATGTCACAGATTTTCTTCAAAATGTGTGTAACTCTTGTATCTTTTACCCCAGATGCTAGGGGACCCTGCTAAATTGGACACAGCTGAACCTAATACAAATGTTCTCTCGAGTTCTAAGTCAGAAGTTTCGGAGCATGTAAGGCAGTGAGCAGATAGGAGAGGGCACCCAAACCAGCTCTCCCACATGTAAAGCAGCTGTTGAGTTTCCGAACATAACATCATACAGATTCAATTACTGGGAAAAATGCTTGTAGCCTCATAGCTGGATCTATCAATCAAGATATACAAAGGAAAGTGGTGTGTCATCTAACTCAGTTTTACTTCTGAAATAGAGAGAGAAGACATGAAACATTCATTGGAGTTGCCTGTTGACTAGCTATTGACATTGTTTTGTAGAAACCTCGTGTGGCAGCTGAATTTTTTTTGCATGTTAAGAACTGATCATGAAGCTTACACAGTTTATACAGTACACTGCAAGACAATACTATTTTTTTTTTTTTGGTTTTTCGAGACAGGGTTTCCCTGTGTAGCTTTGCGCCTTTCCTAGAACTCACTTGGTAGCCCAGGCTGGCCTCGAACTCACAGATATCCGCCTGGCTCTGCCTTCTGAGTGCTGGGATTAAAGGCATGCGCCACCACCACCCAGCCAATACTATTTTATTGTACAAAATAGTAATGGCAATGTTAGACCCAACGTAAGATTTCTCAACATAAAATTTTTATTACAGTAATTGACACAATCTTTTGAATAACTCCCTATCTCAAAAGTCTTAGAAACCAAAACTTGTAGCTGAAAAATAATGTTTTAGTGGAGAATAGTACAATGCAAGAAGATAATTTCCTTACTTTGTTTCATTTGAGAGTTCTATAAGTAACTTATTTTAATTTACCATTATAATACTTATTCAAACCAAAAAGAATAAAATGGAATTGTATTAGTCAGTGTTCTATTGCTGTGAAGAGACACCATGACCATGACAACTCTTATAAGGGAAACATTTAGATGGGCCACTAGAAGCTAAGTCTGAAGACTGCAAAGAGAGGGGGAAGGAAGGATGGAGGTCAGTCCTCATGCCGGGCTCTGCCCTTCCCTCTGTGCTGGTTGCTTCCTAGAAAGCAGTGGCCCATGGGCTTAACAGGGAAGCAGAGATTTCAGCGTTTCAAAGCACTGCAGGGAAATGGCTGGAGTGCGGTTTCCTCTCCAGTCTGTGTTCAGACTTCTGAAGGGCTAGTTCCACATTAAGTGAGAGAGAAACTCACCAGGGCAAGGTGTGGGACATGCCTGTCATCTCAACACTTGGGTAGATGACTCAGAAGGAATGCCAGTTTGCTACCATCCTAGCTACACAGCAAGAGCTTGTCTCAGAACAAGAGAAAAATACATAATACTTTATCAAACCTGGACCTGGGGTTCAAATCAAGTCCTAAACCTAGGCTTAATTAAAGTAATTTACCTCTCATAAGGAAAAATAAATCCTGTTTAAATAAATATCACCCTATGCCCAAATGTCTATGATTTATTAAGTATTCTATAATCAAAGAAAAAATAAAACATTGATAGGAAAGATTAAACGGCTATACACTATGAGAAAATGCATAATAACAATCATCTAGTGGAAATCTAAATACTGAAGTTTCTGGACAGGAATGATAAAAATAGCTATTAGTAATACATGAAAAACAACAGACATTAAGAATTTCACTAGATAATTTTTATGTTAAAAAGAATCAGATGGACTTTCAATCCTTAGAACAGTAACTAAGGTTATGCATAGATACTTTTAATAATATATCAGAAATGGTAAAATAAAATAAAATATTAGCCCAGTAGAAGACAAGACAATACAGAGCATTCAGAATGAAACACGGGGTGTAAAATTTTCATCTCAGGATAAAAATGTCGGAGATCTAGGCCATCAAGGGCATGTATGCCTGGCGTCCCCCAAGGAAGAGCCAAGAGAACAGGAAAACATGAGGTAACAGCTGAAATAAAAGTTAACAGTAAATGAGTTTCACAAAGATCCTCAACCCCAATCTGGTTTATGAACAACGAAATCCATACTGTAAAACACTAAAACCCAGAGACAAAGAGAAAAAAAAATCTCTTAGCACACAGAGGAACGAATGAAGACATCATTTCATAAGCACAAACCGGGAAGTACGTTTCCCCTTCCTTTCTGCCCTAATAGCTACAGGCTGAAACTGACATCTTAAAGTTTTCCATGGTCTAATTCTGGTTTAAGGTGTAGGAAAAGAGGATCATAACGTTTACAGGAAAGGAAATCTCTGCGTCACCCTCTTTTGTTCTCAGAACCTGGTAAACACGTGCTTGTGATGCTTGCGATGGGCACAGTAGCAGCAGAGGGAATCTATGTGATTGTGGGAAGAACGGTCCAACAATAGCAGGAAGAATTTTCATCCCTTGTGTCCTCTTCCCCCACATTCAAACACTTAGTCTTGGACATAGACATCATCAAGACAGAGCAGAGTAACTGTGGTCCCAAACCTGCCGAGGGTCAAGAAGAGGAGCCCTGGGAAACTAGAAAGCAAGGGGTGGGGGTGGGGCAACTGAGAGAAAGAGAAGGCTTAGGAAAAGGACCTGTTGACCATCAATATAGTCTTGTGGCCAGCTCTGAGCTTTCCATCCACAGATCTAACCCTAAACCTTCCATGAAATCTTTGAAGAAAAGAACTGTGGCATGTATCACCACACCATTGCTGACTAACCACTGTGGTGTTATTGTGTCTCCCAATATACTGTGCACCTTAATAAACTTATCTGGGGTCAGAGAACAGAACAGCTGCTACATAGACATAGAGGCCAGAAAATGTTGGCACACACACACCTTTAATCCTAGCATTCTGGAGACAGAGATCCATCTGGATCTCTGTGAGTTCAAAGCCACACTGGAAACAGCCAGGCATGGTGACACATGCCTTTAATCCCAGGAAGTGATGGCAGGAAGCAGAAAGGTATATAAGCCATGAAAACCAGGAACTAGAGCCATGTTAAGCTTTTAGGTTTTTGAGCAGCAGTTCAGCTGAGATTCATTCTGGATGAGGACACAGAGGCTTCCAGTCTGAGGAAACAGGATCAGCTGAGGAATTGGTGAGGTGAGGAAGCTGTGGCTTGTTCTGCTTCTCTGATCTTCCAGCATTCACTCCAATACCTGGCTCCAGGTTTGTTTTTATTAATAAGACCTGTTAAGATTCATGTTACAAACCTCTGATTGGCACAAACCAAACTGTATGGTACTGTGAATTCTCTGAAAACTAGATTGACATTTGGGAACGGAAACAGTTAGGCCGGTCGGAGCTAGTACCTTGAAGTTAACTAGTTTATGGTGTGTTAACACAAAGAAATCAGTATTCTTCATGGAAGAATGCCCAGATTCCCATAACCTAACACTTAAAGCATCAGGGAAATACTTCAAAATTACTAACCATACTAAGAGCCAGGGAAGTTTGACTCTGTGTGTGTGTGTATGTGTGTGTGTGTATGAAGTAGAATAATCCTCACATGGAAATAATGCTCTTCCCAGGAACCAAGACTATCTAATAAACAGCTGAGTGCCAGACATGAGAAACCTCTCATCGAGTTGTTGGTTAGAGTCCAAGAGACCATCAAAGTCTGTTGCCATTGTACTTGATTGCCTCTCCGAACCTGAACGTGGAGGACTTGGAGGAGTCAGTCTGATTGTGGACGCAGTGTGGCCAGCGGGCCTCTTGCTCCAGCTGTGACCCCTTCCCTATTTGCATTATCTTTCCTGTGATGGTGGGTAGGAAAAGTCTAGAACTGTAAGCCACAATAAATCTTTTCTTTCTTAAATTGCTTTGATTGGGTATTTTATCACAACAATAAGGTGAATGCATTAAAAACCGGCCATATATCTATTGATTGTTCATTAATGATTAATAATCGGGAGCCACAATATTTATGTACAACTCACAGTAGCTAACATTGGAGAAACATTTATATGTAAATGAACCAATACATGGCTATATTATAAAATGTGGATATATAAAATCAAAAAAGAATTCAGTAAGTCAAAGAGATATACTGTATTCATGGATTGAAAGACACAAATTAATAAGAATATCAGTCTTTCTCAAGATTTCCAAATAGACTCGATATGGTATATTTATAGCTTATGTCCCAGCAAGTTGTCTATGTAAGCAATCTGATTAATAAATCTCAAGAACTACCTTCATCAAAATGGAAGGGAAAAATAAAGAGTTGAAGAAGTTGTATTACTCAACTTAAAACTTAGAAAGCTGCAGTAATCAAAACAGTATGGTGTTCAGTCAAGTGGAATAAGAAGGTTTTTTTTTTTTTACAAATATAAGTGATTTTAATAAAAACACCTTGCAATTTACTGAAAAAGGTTGACATTTCAAACAATGATTTATGAAAACTGACCATTTATATTTAAAAGCAACCTTGACTTAACATTTTTGCTCACTATGAAAAAATGAATACAAAGTAGATCACAACATTATCGGAGTAAACATTAAAATTTTAAAAATCTTGAAGGAAAACATCGGAGAAACATTTGGGACCTGAGATTCCTTCAAGCGTTTGGATAAGACATGAAAGCACTGGCTGCAGAAGGGGCTGCTGGGAAATTTGAATTTATCAGCCCTGCTGTGCTATTGACCATGAGACTGTGGGATGAGAGGAAGGGCACAATGGAAGAGAGTATTTACAGAGTCCAGAGCCAACAAAGCACTGCGGCCAAAATATTCAACCAACTCTGAAACCCAAAAGTCACAACCAAATAGCTCAAAAGTCAGCAACATTCTTGAATACTATTTCACCAAGAGGAGTCTAGAAAGAGCAAATGGAGGGAGGCTTAGCATTATCAGCACTTAGGATTATTCACATTAAAATTAAGCCAAGGTAGCACTACACACCTGTCAGGACATACAGTTTAAAAAGATAGGTCTGGACCATGTGCTCATCATTGTGTTGAGGAACTGAAATATTTTTATTTTTTACAGGAATGAAAACTTGTACAGCTATTGTGGGGAAAAAGTGTGATGGTTTCTTCTAAAGTAAGTTTTTTTTTTTTTATTTTGTTTTTCTAAATGTGAACTAGCAATCAAACACCACCTAGTACTAACAGAAAAACTGTAACACAAATTTTCACATGGGCCTGTTCATAATTACCCAAAGACAAAATAATTCAAATTTGTACAACAGGTGAATGGATTCATAAAATAGAATTGTTTTTAGCAAAACAATGAAATAAGCTTATGGTACACACACACACACACACACACACACACACACACACACACACACAGCCACTGGGATTAATCTCAAAGACATTATCTTGGATATCAAGAGTGAGTCTTCAGAAGATATGTGCTATGTGACTCCATTTTAAAAAACGTTCTAAAATTGAAAAAAAAACTACAGGGATGGATAGAGAATAGATTAGTGGTAAGAAAATGGCAAATTTTGTAGATTATTCATTAGAATGTAAACCAATCTGGAAAACGCTTTTTTTTTTTTTTTTTGATTTTTTTGAGACAGGGTTTCTCTGTGTAGCTTTGCACCTTTCCTGGATCTCGCTCTGTAGACCAGGCTGGCCTCGAACTCACAAAGATCCGCCTGCCTCTGCCTCCCGAGTGCTGGGATTAAAGGCGTGCGCCACCACTGCCCAGCTTGGAAAACGCTTTAATAATTAATAAATAACCAATCTTTTGATGCAATGACCTGCTGTGGGATGTTCTGTATGGCAAATGTGTTGCTAATAAAACACTGATTGGCCAGTGGCTAGGCAGGAAGTATAGGCGGGACTAACAGAGAGAATTAAAAGAACAGGAAGGCGGAGGGAGTCACTGCCAGCCAGCCGCCGCCAGGACAAGCAGCATGTAAAGATGCCGGTAAGCCACGAGCCATGTGGCAAGGTATAGATTTATAGAAATGGATCAATTTAAGATATAAGGACAGTTAGCAAGAAGCCTGCCACGGCCATACAGTTTGTAAGCAGTATAAGTCTCTGTGTTTACTTGGTTGGGTCTGAGCGGCTGTGGGACTGGCAGGTGAAAGAGATTTATCCTGACCGTGGGCCAGGCAGGAAAACTCTAGCCACAATGACCCTCATCCTAAACATATACCCAAATAAATGAATGTGTCAACACAGATGAGTGATACAGAGAGAGGGAAATGACAGACAGAGAGAGAGAGAGAGAGAGAGAGAGAGAGGGAGGGAGGGAGGGAGGGAGAGAGCAAAACCATTCACAAGAACCAAGAATTGAAAGAAAATAAAAAATCACAATAAAGATAAAGGCAATTTGTTATGTATTTATACCACGAGAAGTTTAATGAAAGGCTCCAGATACAAAAATACACATTATATGTCTATATCTACAGACAGAATAAAATAGCCAAATTGACCTGTGGCATCGGAACTCAGGACAGTAGTTGCCTTTGAGGAGCAGTGGAGAAGTGATGACCTCTGAGTGACAGATGTGTGGATGTGTCCTAGATATGTTTTATTTATTAATCAGAATTGTGGTTACAGTGTTAGGTTCACTGAAGTTTTATTGAGCAGAGGAAATGATTTGTAAGGCAAACAGTACTTTGATGATAAAATGCAAAAAAAATAATCTATTGGGATGGAATTTCACACACAGTTAATAACAGAGATATCCATGTCCAGAAGAGGAAACATGAGTAATACATTTTTAAGGCAAAATTTATGCTAGTCAATAAATGACATGTCTCCAAAAAGTTGGAAGTTTCTTCAGGGTAATAATCAAAAAATCTTGTAAGATTGGGCATGGTAATTGGGGAAGGAAAAAAGAAGTAACCTTTATAGAATTTTAGATCCTTTGTATTGTCAAAGAAAATGTGACAGACATCATATGGGACATTGCAGCAGAGAGGAGGATCATTACTGCAGAACATGAAGAAAGAGAAAGGAACCTGTACCTTTCCGGCATGGCATCAGACACATGAAGGAACGTCACCTGAGTTTCATGGAAGTGATGAGGAAGGATAGGGAGAGATTTTAGCAACACACTGAACAAGGGAAAGTACATCTTGCCTCTCTCTGAATAAACGAGAGCATGAAAATAATTTATAGTTGGTCATGTTTGAGCCACAAGATGGTCATGGTGATATTTCTTAACCTTTGCGTGTATTCTGAGACACGGGGATCAGGTAAAGTTAAATCTTTAGTTTGATATTCAGAAAGACCCTAATATGGGTCATTTTTATCCCCACCTTATAGAAAAGACAGCAGCTGAGATGAGAAGTCAGTGACTCAACTTTTTGAAGCACTAATAATTCTGAAAATTTTTGTCTCAGTCTCAAATCACTATAGTTTAAGGCATATATTAAACTATGAGCAATGCGAAAGGACCAAATTTTGATTTAGAATTGTGTAGCTGCAATTAACGAGGAAATCTGGAATAATCATATACAGAAATGTTGACAGAATACGTCAGGGCAAGTCTTTTCAAAGCTGAGAGAACCTGTGAAAGCCTGCACCAGCGATTCTTATTTAATTTAAAAGCCATTGTGAGAAGATAACCTCCATGAAAAAAAAATTCTCAAGGAATTGAATATACATGAGAATGAGAAATTCAATTCCTCCCTGCACTGTGGCTGCCCCTAACTAATGCCTGGGTACAGATAATAACTCCAAAATCTCAATTAGATTGTCCTTGAGGCCAAGACAGCCTCCTCAAGGAGCATCATTGGCTCCTCCGTGATGGAGAAAATATCCCCAAGCACTTCTCATGCCCAGTGTGTGTGAGAGGTTTGATTACATTTGTAGATTCAACAAACTTTAATAGCTATGGTCCTGGTCCTAAGAGCTCCCAGCTTAGTGGTAAGGATGAATATTCATGGCAACTCTTAATCCTAACACAATAGTAAGTAGAGGCACCCACATTTTGCCTAGGCACCACAGTGGTAGATTATACCTGCAGGTCATCTCTTCAGAGTGTCCATGCTGAAGTGTCAAGACAGCCCCCTGCCTCACATTAGTGTTTCAGAAACTGCACTATTTTCATGAAGTGTCTGCTGCACTTATGGGAACTCATGGCTTCAGTACTAAAAACTAAATAAAAAAAAAAAGACTAAGAAAATAATTAAGTGCTTCAGTAATCTGCAAAGTAAGGCAGAGTAGAAAGTTCTGTAGAAACAACTGTGTCAGTAAAGTGGGACTTGTCTGTAAGGTGGAGACAGAAGAGGAGGAGCACATGAAATATATTACAGTCCCAGCAATGCATTCGACACGACATTTATCAAAACTTGAGGGAATTGTTATGAATCCTTGGTTGATCAGCCAACTTTATGAATTTAAAATTCCATCTTTTCAAACAACGATAATAATAAAAACATGCATGTGGCAGATGAAAAATAATTTACAAATGTCCATTGGATTTGGCATCATGTTTTACATTGACTTTGAAGCTTAAATTTGCCTAATGAAATCTAATTAGCCCCCCTCCACTCATTATTGGAACCAATAAATGAATTAGGCAAGGCTCTTATAATGTTTTTAATTTATAAATTTTATTATAATGTATGTCAAAAGTTAAAGCTGTTGTGTGTAAATTGAATATATTTTTAATAATAAGACAGAACATATTTTTTAAAAGTTCTGAAATTGTAGAAATAAATCTGGCAAAGATTTGTGTTATATTTGTGTTTAGAAAAAAAAAAGTAACACAAAATTTATTTTAAAATCATAATATCAACCCCCTGTTAATTTTCTCAATTTTAATAGAAACATATTGACACTTTAGATTGTTTCTAATCTTAAACTTAATCTGAAAAAGAAAGCAAGAAATGTCAAGATGTTACTACAAAGACCAGGGTAGTAAGACCCATTATAAAGCTTCAGTAATAAGGCTTGGTGTCTGAAACTTATGGACATGTAGAATAAAAATCCCTGAAACACACACTCATGCATATGGAAATTTTGTAAAAGACAAAGACAGCACTATGAACCATTGGGAAATACAGAGCATTTGCTAAATCATTATGAAGGACTAAGAAGTATATTTGGATCCCTACATCACATGATACAAGAAAAAAATGAATCCTGGGGAGCTGGAGAGATGACTCAGTGGATAGAATTTAGATCTCATCATCCATGTAATCCCAAGGCTGGGAGCAGAGACTGGAGGACTCCTAGGCAACCCAGCTGTTTGTAAGCTCAGTGATGCTGGATCCTAACTGCTCCTTGAGGTGAGGGGATGTGAGAAAGCACTGTGTCAACACAGAGACAACGGGAGTCAATTGAAGGCAAATAGCAAATTCGTTTATTCAATAATGAGGATGGCCTTATACACTCACCCTCCCAGCACCCAGGCTGTGTCCCAATCTGGTGACATTGCATGGTTGTCTCTCATTGGCCATGCATAATCAGGAACTCTTACAGTGCCTGTTGCTAGATCTTCAGGCAGACTCCAGGTTGGCTCATAAGGAAGTACGTTATGTGCATGCCTTGGCAACTGTTTTGAGCCAATTTCCTCGACCCTATGGGCCTGTCCTACTACAAGCTCAGGGTTCAGGGAGTAATCCTGTCAAAGAAATAAAATGGAAAGCTATAAAGGAAGAGACCTGATGTTGACCTCTGGCTTCTACATGTACATGCATATGTAAACACACACACACACACACACACACACACACACACACACACACACACACGTATGCACACATGTGCATGCACATATGACAATGCTAGATATGGTAAGCTAAATATAGTTTTAAAGATTAATAAAACTGAATATAAAGAGTTTAGCCCAAAATAATGTATGCAGTTAAAACTTAGGGAAACATAGTAAACAATATGTATCATATTTTTTAAAAAATGTGCATTCCTGAAAGGATAAAGTAGAAACAATATTAGAAATAATACCTTAAGAAAAAGAGAAAGAAAGGAGGTTGGACAAAGAGGGGGGTATGTATGCAGGAGAGGGGTAATTTTTAAAGGTAGGGTAACCCAATAGGAAAGGATCACAAGCTTTAAACTTGAACAGAATGTCAATGTAATGAGGAAAAGTAACATGAAAATAGTCTTATATTAGAAACAAAAGTGTGTAATAAGTGGTGAGAATGTTCCCTATGTGTTGCACTCATATGGGTTGAAATGTGTGAGTAGTCTGTGCACACACCACTGGGTGTGTGCTTCTTTAGTGGGAAGAGAGTGAGGACTGAGAAATGCTGTTCAGCATTGCAGATCCTGCTGACTTGAATGATATTGAGAATCATGGATCTAACTCAGTGGTTCTTAACCTTCCCAATGCTGCGAAACTTTAGTACAGCTTCTCATGCTGTGGGAACCTAACCATAAAACTATTGCTACTATTGATATACTTCATAACTGTGATTTTTCTACTCTTATGATATGCAGGATATCTGGTATTTGACACTTGTGAAAGGCTCCTTTGATTCCTAAAGGGGTCTTGATCCATAGGTTGAAAAACATTGATCTAGACAATCCAATGTGGGCATGAACTTTTCACAGGATATACTTGGGTCAATCATTCTGATATTTTTTTCTACCAAAAAAGAGACTTCACCTGTCAGTCTTAGATCAGGTAGGGGGCCATCAGAGGACATAACAATGACCAGTGCGAATTATGAAGAGACAGTGCTGAGGTATGCAGGTGACATCATCCAGTGGGTCACAGGGGCTGGGTGCAGTGACCGAAGGGGGTAATTTCACTGGAAAAACCTTCTCACACTTCAGAACTCCAGCTTTCCGGATGTCATTTTTCTGATGTTTCACTTTTATTCCTGTATCTTTCAGGAGACATTGACGGTCTCTTCACAATGAAAGCCCTAGATGTCCATCTCGGACTCTTTTGTCAACGTCATCACCAGGCAGCCCCCTTTGCGTCTTATATCTTGTCGTTTATATTATATAGGGAAACAGCTTTTTAATTGGTCTCTCTAAGTGAGTCCTCTGCATATGCCATTTCCAAACACTGTACATCTGGAACTAAACTCACTTTAACCTTTGGTTTTTCTGATTTTTCAAGGCAGGTTTCTCTTTGTAACTGTCATGGATGTCCTGGAACTCTCTTGGTAGACCAGGCTGCCTTGAACACACAGAGATCTGCCTGCCTCTGCCTCCTGAGTGCTGGGGTTAAAGGCATACATTACCACCACCTGGCTCATTTTAAACTTTTTGTTTCTCCAATAATCCTGTTAAATTATCCCATTTTTTCCTTTCCCCTATTAAAATCAAATTTATTTTCCTCCATCTCTTATGCTTGGAAAATGTATATGTATATGTATGCATAGGTATGTATATACATATATATGTGTGTGTGTTAAATACATATACACATATATATTTTTCTCTCTATGTATATGTAAATAGACAGATAAATGATAGAAAGAGAGAGATGGATGGACAGATAGATACAAATATCTCTGGCATTTGTATACATAGACATCGAAAAGAAACTTGCTTGCTATTAGACATATTAGACTATCACTTAAATGCTGAGCTCTTTTTAACAGAGAGTTAGTAGTCTTGCTTTATAAGACTCTAATGATACGGCAGCAGTATCAATAAACTTACTGCAAATACAAATACTGGGACCTTCTTCCAGGCCCCCTGTATCATAGGCCCTGTGACCCAACCTTGCAGGATGTGTTTTGATAATCTTAGGTGATCCTGTGCAGGCTAGAGTATGAGAGCTATTGATCTGAGAAATGATCTAACCAGTCACGTAGCCAGAAATCTTGGAGACAGCAAGCAGCCAGACTCTAGCGGTCTAGTGCCTCCAACAAGTCAAGCCTCCTCATTTTACCCACTCTCTGTTCCAGTGCTCACTGGCCGTCTACGTTCTTTCTAAAACTTCTGCCTTCACAGAATTCCTTCCTTCCAAGGCATGAGAGGAGGGCTTTCAAAGAGCTAATTGTATATTTGTGTGTTTTTAAATGATTGACCTGGTCCCCTTTCAATGTTAGATGGACACATGTTCTTAGTAAGTAGTTCTTTAGGCCTGACTGAAGACTACAATCACAGACATTTCCCTCCCATGCAGTCAGCTTTCCTCTTAGACCTTCTTTTCTCCTCTAGACCTCCCCACTCCCAAAGCAGCCATCTCTATGGGCAGGGTAGAGCCCTGACTCTAACAAAGATCTATGCATTAGTCTGTGAAGAGTGATGGCTTTACAATCTGCAATCTAGACTCAGCTTCTCCCCTTTAAGACATCACAAGCTCCTTAGGCTTCCATGGACAGATCAGCAGAGTCCCCTCAGCTGTGCAGTTATGAATATCATAATACACTCTACTGTGCAGTTATGAATATCATAATGCACCCTACTATGTCACCTCTAGAAACTGTGCGTCCCGATCTGTTGATGACATTATTTTAAGCCTCTCATTTTTCTCTTTCTGTGACTTCTTGGCCTCTGTGGTCTGGGTAACTATTGGCATTGACATAGTTTCTTTATCTAGCACTTGGGTCACCCTACTAATACCAGGTACTGTAAATCACACTTGGGAAACAGAATGAACTGGGCCTTTTTTTTTTCCTTCCCACCCTCTGAGAGGTCTGGGTCCCTAACACTAGCTCAACCTCCTGAAATCCTTGCTAGAAAGTTTTGACTCTTGTTGAAGAGATGTAAGAACTTGATGACTGAATTCTTCATCTTAGCAGAAGCATCCATACTAGGATGCCTTCATGGCCAGGGTGTTTTCCAGCTTTCCTTCTCTTAGAGATGCAGCATTCTCTTGTTTCCTAAGCACATCCTGCAAATTGTGGTTAATGGTGTAACTCCCCAGTGAATCCTTGAATCCTTCATGGAACCAGTTATGATTAGCTGATTAGATCCAGCAGGACTGGCATGCTACCCCTATTTTTTAATTTGGTCTTGTATCTCATTGAACCAAAAGACAAAGCCCTAAACCCTTGTGTAAAGAGGAGAGGACTGAGGTCAAGGAGATGGTTAATTCAGGACCATGTTTGTGGCACAAGCATGAGGCTCTGGGTTTGATTCCTAGTACCCTGGCAACATTGGGCTGGGGCTGTGTATGTCTACAACCCCAATGCTGTGTAGGAAGACAGACAGACAGATTCCTGGAGCTTTCTGAATAGACAGTCTAGCTGAATCAGTGAGATCCAGGTTCCTTGAGAGACCCAGTCTTAAAAAGTAAGGTAGAGAGTGAACTGATGCCAATTTCTGGATCACACACACACACATACACACACACACACACACACACACACACACACACACACACATGCTCACTGACACACATACACATGAGCACACACAGAAAAATCCTCACACCTCCACATGCACACACACTCACATATGTACTCTCTCACAGGCACACAGCTGTGCACATATCCACTCTCCCATGCACAAACATCCCTTCCAACTATTATTTTCAACACTGGAATTATATGTGCAATTAGTAGGAAGGGCATGGCTTTGATTATTTTTTTCTAGCTTATGTTGATTAAAAATTGTTTTAAGAACCAGATTTTTATTGCAACTGAATCCAGGAGCATTGTAACTGTATTTATCACTAGAAGTTCCTACTTGCCAGCAATTATCAATTAGTAAAAACAGATTTTAAGGATTAAAACAATAACATACAGTATTTATCCTCCAAACCATACTTCTAACTGACAAGTCTTCCCAATTGGCCTGTAAAGGGCAATGCTGTCTTTCTCTATGTAGAAAGAGAAGGTTTTCAAATTTGCACCATATTTTTGTCTCTTTTCATAATTGCCCATGTGGAAAATGTTTCATTTCATGCTCATGGGTTTCTGTAGCATTCAAGAGCTGAAAAGAAAGATTGTTTATATTCATCCAACAGATTCAATACTTGGTTATCAAATCTTGTTATTCCATCCTCTGATGGTTGGTGGGAAAGACATCGTCTTGTAAGTTGTTTTTGAAAGGCACTGTTGAAAATAATTCCCCTGCTATGATTTCATGTGTTAAATGGAACACACTCTCTAGAGTAACGGTGTTTATTGAGTGCTTGCTGAAATAAAGGTGACGCAAGTATTTTAATAACAAAACCATAACTAGTTTCAGTGATTGAAAGGTGCATACACATGGTAGCATTTTAAATAGGCTTTGCTCAAAGTAAAACTGTCCAATCCATTTTGAGCAATGGTCTGAAAAGACGCCTCGGCGACTTTACATCTGTTAATTTGCTCCACTGGCACGGGCTGTGCCCCTGTTGAAGACTTAGTCCCATGGTAGGTCATCAGATTTGAAAATATCTCTGGAATAAGCCTTAGATGCAGATGAGAAGGGAAGACAGCTCCTTGCCGATGTTTGGGGTGTTCTAGGCTGCAGACAGTACACATATGGATAAGCACTGAATTGACCCTCAGCCCTTCTGTTTTCAATCTGTGATCTGATCTCAGGTGTGTCTCTTTCCCTCCTGCTCCATGTATATGCAACAAGTTGAATGCTGTTAACATTGTCCAGAAATTCAAAGCGACAGGACCGGAGGGCCTGCAGTCTGGGACTCTTGGCTTTTGTAAACTGGTGAGAATAGTGGAATGCACACCGTCTCTAGCTAATGACTTCGCCATCTTCTCATACAGGCTCTTCTGCCCATCCACTCAGGAATAGGATATGTATTAGACAACTAACATCTGGTCTGAATATCTATTAGGACCATATGTGTCCTCTGCTACATTATCATCTGAGAATAGATTACGGGAAATCCAAACCAAATGGGGATTCGGGGAAATTTTCAAGGGTCACTTAATAAAGTAATTTTGGTTTTCCCTTTACAAGGAAGGTAGTGCACTGTAGAGACCTAAGCACAGTTTCAAAGCAGAAATAACCTGAATAAATAATCATCATTATCATGCCCATATTCCTTACAGTTTTCAAATGGGAAATAGAAACTGTTAATTGTCACAGTTACAAATAGCTCGGGCAAGGACAACTTGAAAGATGATGTTCTATGGAATAGGCTTATCTTCTAAATGAAAACCAGTAGCTTCGTATCTGGCTTTGATTTTACCCAAAATCTTCCTAGTGCTATGGGAATGCTCCTGTTCCTCTTCTATGAATTTCTTGATTTATGGTTGTGAGATCTTCATGGCCAAATGACAAAAGTCTAAGTTTTGATTGCATAAATGCAAACACTAGTAAGGAGTTCTCCAAAACTGAGTATTGGGAGAATAAAATTCAGGCTATTTGGTGTTGGCTTTACAATTAGAACAGAAGACACTATCCTTGAGAATTTGTCTCACATCAAAATTTAATCAAAGAAAAGGAAAGTGCCTTTGATTTTAAGGCTGGTTATTTCCATTCTTTTCAGGAATTAGACTCAAAGAATTTAGAGAAAATGGTGAGTATGAGTTATGACATTAACCAGGAGGATGAAATTGTATTATGATGTGTTACCCTCAGTGTTTTTAACTAATAAAGGATTTTTTTTTAATTTCACCAAAAAGAGGATTTAAAGTGGACTGGAAGTATGTTTTCTCAAAATAATTATAAGCTAAATCTAAAGACACTGTGTTAGGTAAGAGTAACATCTGGAGATGTGGTCCATATTTTGTTATTTTAAGTCCACACACGTTAACTGAGACATTTGACAGAACGTGGACATAAGCATAGAGGAAGGTGGAAGGTTTGGGTCCACCACTACTTTAATGGACTGGTTAATACTGGGCCTGGTTTTCAAGGCTAAAATGTGCTCCTCAGCTGCCTCATCAGACTTGGCATCATGGGAACAGAGCTGGCTTAGAACCCATTTCAATTTGAGAGGCTTATATTCACCTAATAAAGATTTTCTACATTCCTTGATCTGTGCTGGGCACTACTTACTGATCTTGTCCCTGCCTCGAAATTTTACAGCTAATAAAATTCATCTCTAATTATTGGAAAATAAAAATGGCTAAACATGAAGTATTTTACATATCATTGCGGGAAATAATTTTAGGTTGTAAAGGTAATTATATTAGTCATAACCAACTTTTAAAAAATTTAATGAAGTATGATATGACACTACAGAACAGAGTGGAGTTAAAATTATAATGTACTACAAATTTCAGTATGGATTTGGCAAATGAGGAACCCTTATTCACTGTTGGTGAGAGTGCAAACCTGTATAGCCACTATAGAAATAGATGCAAAGGTACACCAAAAACACTAAAAACAGCACTACCACCTACACAGCTATGCTGTTCTTGGATGCATACCCATGACTAGGTTAAAGTTTCAGAGACTGGTTAAAATGGCCAGGAGATAGCTCAGATGTTCATAAACAAGTGAGTGAATAAAGAAAATGTGGTGTAAAATGGGATTTTATGCATCTATAAATAAAAAATAAATAATTACATTTTCAGGAAGATAGACGGAATTAGAAATTAAAATGTTTAATGGAATAAACCAGACTCTGACAAATACATAGTGTTTTCTCTTACGTGTAGGACCTAGATTTAAAGTGTGTGTGTGTGTGTGTGTGTGTGTGTGTGTGTGTGTGTTTGTGTGTGTGTGTGTGTGTGTGTGTGTGTGTGTGTGTATGACGGGGGTGGGGGGGTGGGGGGGGTGGGGGTTGGCCCACGGGAAACTATTAAGGGGATCATGAAAGGTGAGGAAGATATGCTAAAGAAGTTAGGAAAGGAGGGGGCAGTTGGATATTAAGGTCTAAAAATGTAGGGAGGAACTCTGGGAAACAAAAGGAAACCAATAAAACAGAGCAGGAAGCAAGTGGAAATGGAGGAGAGATGAATCAGAAGACAGTATTATCAGATATATATATGATAATATATATCTGATATATATATATCAGATAATATATATATATATATATATATCAGCCGAGAACATGTTTTAGCTACATCCTTACATCCTTAATGGCACAGAGTCATTTACCTAAATATGAAACATGACAACAGAGAGTCTTGCCTGTTACTGATCTGAGCAGTTTTTATTTATTATTTATTTTATTATCTAGTTTGTATTCAGTCAAAATCAAAGAGGCACAATAAAGTAGAAGTCAAAAATTTACAGAGCCTGGTGTGGTAAGCAAGCCTATAATCCCAGCATTCATGAGCCACAGACAGGAGGCTTGCCCAAGAATTAGCAGTGCCAGCCTGGGCTACACAGCACATTCTAGGTAAGCCAGGGCTACATAACAAAACACCATCTTTAAAGAGAAAGGAAAGCCAGTCTGGAGAGATTCCTCAGCCATTAAAAGCTAGGCTCACAACCAAAAATATAAGAAAAAGAAAAGCCAACAGAGCTATCCTTTACAAGGCACTTATAAGAATATTTAAAGCCCACATCACTCCACCTGCTGCGTGTTCTGACTTCTGGCTTTCTGTGAGACATCAGTGAGGGTCGTGATACTTTAGAAAACAGAGTAAGAAAGAATAATTACTGGATGTTTTGTTTCAAAGTAGAAGTAAATAATCAGAATTGTAAAAGTATTACGATTTCTTCATCCTTTCTTTAATATTAAGCTTTGGAGCTGGAGAGATAGTGTGGTGAGCAAAGGCTGTTGTTGTGGAAGCCTCCCTGTGTCATCACTGGCCCCCAGATGGTAGAGGCAGAGATCTGAATCCAGCTAGTGTCTTCTATCTCCACACACCACTTTGTTGCATGTGTGTGACCTTCTCCCATAAATAAATGTAATAAAAAATAAATACAATATTAAACTTTTAAAAATCCTTCCTGGAGACCAGTGAGATGGCTCATTAGTGCTTACAGACAAAGCTGATGACCTGAGGTCACTCCCCAGGAAGTGCATGGTGGAAAGAGAGATACAACTCAACAAAGTTGTCCTCTGATCCCTACATGTGTTCCAAGGCATGGATATCTACACCTCTATACCCCCAAATAAATATACAAATAAGTTAATAAATGTAAAAAAAAGACCCAATCCATTCTAAAATACATAGCATAAATGTATAGAGATGCAGATATAGTAAGCATATATATTGGTTTTAAATCTGATTTATGTCATATTAACTATATTTTGAGACAGTATTATATGCTCAAATTAACAAATTACTGTGCTGGCTGGATAAGCATTACAGTGATGAAGGGCTGTTCTATCATCTTAACTTATTTTTAATGTCAGTCAGGTTGATAAAATGCTGTAGAGCACAGAACATGCAGTCTTCAAAGTTCTTTATATCCCTATGATTGTAGTGAATGATTTGGACTGGATTGTCAATTCTTGTTGCTTCTGTATTACACTGAAGAGCATCTTTCTTGTGACATAGTATTGCAATTGTTTAAATAAAGATTGTCCTAGAAATCTTACTACATGGAAAATATGAGTCAGATTTCACTTCGAGAAAACACTGGAAGTGAAATGTAAAACATTCAGGTTATTTTTGTAAAATAAAAAAAATAGTGTACTTCCCCTTAAAATGTGATGTCTGAAAGTAAATATATAGTGTTCAGTTTTATTATTGGTTTTGAGTTAGTTACATGCTAAATTCTACTCTTGAAATGCACAAAATGTAAGGTTGGACTAGTATGTGGCTGGTTTGACAGTAGAAAAGAGTTCAGTGACCCAACCCTCTGTCAGAGCACCACACAGGAGGGTCACTCTTAACTGTGCCCTTGAGTATATTATGAGTAAATTAAAGAAACCTTCAAAAGTCCATACTGGTCTTGACATCTATGAAGGTGAGCATCCTGGGAACAGTGTCTGTGCTGTACCTGTCTTAGGTATGACGCAGAACCACTGGCATGAACATGAAAGTGCATAGCCAGGAAGTGACGCTCCCCTTGATGAAAATTAAATTTGGCATAAATGTGGAGTAATGAGAACAAAAGAATTATACGAGGACTATATAGTCTTGTGAGCTGCCACCATATCCTCTCAAATGGCCATCTGGTCATTGATGTTAAGGGAGTCAGTGACTCCTATGGTGCCAAGTGAGAACTCTTGAATTAGGTGAATGGGTACAGTGTGTCACTAACATCTGGTATTAGTTGAGATATATTTAACTTTCTCACCTCACTTGGATAAGATAACTGAGAATTTGATAGGATGATCTTTGTAGCATTTAAGTTTAGTATAGCATCTGGTGGAAATTATGTGTCCCGCTCTCATTGGTGTTCATTTTATGACTAATTAAAAATAAAATGACAGTTGTGGGCTATGACGTGTGTATAAAACATGAACATAAGTATGCTCATCACTTATCATACAAATATCCAAGATATACAGATGCAGGCATCTTTCCTAGGCCACTCCACACTTACTTCAGTGTTGCAAGTGGCTAGTGTGTACAATTTTAATGTGTTCTTTATTGTATTGTCTTGTTTTGACACAGGGTTGGACTGTTACCAGGCAGTCTGAGATCCTTTCTTCCTGACTCTAAAAAGGATGGGAGGACATGCTAAACCTATGCCATTCGAGTAAGAATGACAGAGTCTTTCCTGAGTCCACACGTGCACACACAGTCCCTGCTCTCTCTCATGATACACAAACGCATAGCGAGCAATGCTACTTTTCTGATACTATTTTTCAATTAGTTCCACGGTCCATCGTTGTGTGTGCATGGATTGTGTGTGTGTGTGTGTGTGTGTTCATGTGTGGGGGTGCATGAGTACATGTGGAGGACACATATGTACCTGTGTGTGCACACATGTGGAGTCCAGAGGACAGCTTTGGGTGTCACTACTCCGGTGATGTCCACCTTGCTTTTTAAGATGAAATCTTTCACTCTTCTGGGGTCCACCAAGGAGGCTAGAATGGCTGGACGGTGAGCCCCACAGATGTATCTAACCATCTCTGCCCCTGCAGCACTGGAATTATATGTACAGGACACTATGACCGGGTTTTTCATCTGGGTTCTGGGGACCATAACTCTAATCCTCACCCTTGTGTGGCAGCTCTTTACTGCCTGGGATGTCATCTCTCCAGCCCTCCGTCATACATTTTAAACTTAGTTCAGTCCAACTGTTCTCCTCCCACTTCAGAACGATCTAAACGCTTTTAATCTTGCAAAGGATTACTCTGGAGGATTCTTCTCTTAGCTTCCTTCTCTCTCTAGCATTCCTTGTAGACATCATCTGCTCTTCTGTGGCCACTGGAGCTTTTTTTCCCTCATCTTCTTTATATACTTGTTTAAGTTTTAATTTCTCTATAAAAACCATGTTAGTTCCTAGATCATCTATGGAGGGCCCTTCTCTCCCAACCCTTAAAATGTTCTTCACTGAACTTCAACATTAATGATATGCAAAATGTCCTTTGTTCATATCTCTTCAATGGGATCTTCTTTTACAGTAGAGTAATATTGGCTTAATTGTTTAATCTCCAGGAGCATAGAATGAGGGCTACTCTAATTCATGTACCTTCCCCATCATTCTGAAATTTTAATCTTTTTCTTTCCTTATTCAATCTATTGTATTTATAGACTACATTATTTATATTATATATTGCAATATAAGGTTAATATACTTCCAACACTTGTTGGAATTAGTATAGACTAATTTAGTACAGACTATTAGTATAGACAATAAGTGTAGACTAATTTACGCTGGTTAAAAAAAATGTAAGGGCTCAAGTAATTCTACTGGAACCCAATTGTCCAGTCAAACCACTATCCATTACTGTCTTAAGAAAAATACAAGTTGTCAATTCACAAGATCGATAATCCGAGTCAAAGAAAAATGTCATAGTAGCGTGTTGGTTCTGCCTGCCTGTTCTGTAGCAGTGTTTCCATGCCCATGGGAGGAGCAGGGTTTTCATTATGAAGGAGACAGGAAATGGAAGGGGAGAGTCAGCAGAACTTCCCGTGACTCTGCCTGGTTTAGGTTTTGTAACTAACCCCAGGCTAGGACATCTGATATAGAGGAGTCTCATGAGAGTACAGAGTATTGTTCATTGTTTTCTTATACTCTTTGTCTCCCATGTCACCTTACACTTTTCAGTGATAAGAACAGACCTTTTCTAACATGTTAGAAGAGTGGCGATAATGTCAATATGATAGTGTTTGGCACAGTTTGACCAAATATATTAGCATAGCTTTGTGAACAGATTTTTAATGGGAAAATGACTATGACAACATGGATATAGGTCAGCACTGGATGGATAACGACACTGTTAAATTTCCATCTATACATGAAGACGAAGATTATTCTTTGAATGATGTTTCCCAACTCAAGGTACTTTTGCTCCTAGCAGGGTGTTTAACAATACATGTAGACATGTTTTATTGTCATATCTGGGATAGAGTATTGCTGATGCTTAAAGAGGGGGGCACCAGGGATGCTGCTGAGTGTCCTGTCCTGTATGTAAAGGACAGCCCCAGTATCATTCTGGCCAGATGATGGCATATCCTGGCTTTGAGTTTCTAACAGAAGTATAATTTTTTGGTGGTACTTCAGCATCGAGGAGTAGGCTTCTTGCTAATTTTGAGAAGAGAGTTTACTAAATATCCTTCAAGATAAGATGCTGGAAGAGAAACGCTTCAGGAGCTAGATGCATTTCCTGTTCTTCCAGAAGGTTACAAAACATTCTCACCAACCTGTTGGATGTACGATAAGAGAGCTGCCATGCTCTCCATAAATATTCATCACTATGGAAACCTTCCCACATCCCTGCACTTCTATAACCTTAAATGGCACACATGTCTTCTATAAGCATGATGAGAAAAGAGGCAAATAACATCCTCTATGGGCATCCCATGGAACACTTGTCAATTCTGGACCAGTGTGTTCAGTCCGGGCTGCTCAATTAGATCATGGAGGAAACTGACAATTGCGGTGTTCAGGCCTCCATCCTGGAAACAAGTCATCCAGAATGTGATGGCACCTTCCCAGGAAATTCTAATGTACAATAAAGGCCGGGAATCATTATGGGAACAGCGAAAGGCTGGATGGAAGCCTTTAGACATAAGAACCAAGTAGATGTGCCAGTCACTTGATATGCTAGTTCCAAAGTTCAGAGGAAAAGCTCCAGGTGTCACTTTGTTTACATCAAGCTGAGCCTTGAGTGGTCTCGAGGATGTTGGACATTGTTGCTTAAGAGCTGTCAAACAGCAGGGACGAAGCCTCTGTTCCCTCCAACCCTGCGCCTCCCCACACACTAGAAGGAGTGAAAGCAGGATGGTTTCTTGCCGTATTTCAAGGGCATCACCGGGTTTTGACAAGAATAGAAGTATAAGACACACACAGGGCAACAAGGAGTGAAATTTGAATCCATCCCTAAAATTTCCACGAGAAGGGGAAACGCTGTAAACAAGCCATCTGTGTTGTGATGTGAAACACATTCCCTCGTGGTGGCCCTTGCGGGGTGCCTTGACTATGTTCAAAAATGGAGGGGAGCTTGCTGCGGGACCCAAGGCAGTGAGAATCCTGGCCTTCTTGTTTTCTAAATCTGCACAAAATCACTCCTGTGAAGAGATGAGACATTCAAAAGTCAGGCGGCGGGTGAGCTAATATAAATCTAAGAATTAAATAAGATCCAGTATTGGCAAAGCAGAGCTTTGATACTGCTCTACATAAACACGAAAATGAACTGTTATATTTAGAAGCGAACAGATTCCCGTGCAGTTTGTCCTTTTTTCTATCTATAGTGTGGCTCCATCTCATCGTGCACTGTACATTTGATGGCAGCATGTGGCTGTGGCAAATGTCCCCAGGAACCGGTCCAAATCAGAAGTTCAATTTTCTTCAAGCTCTTAACATGGCTCCAGGGGTGCAAAGGAGATTTTTGCATCTCTCCCCCAATTCTCATTGTCTTTTAAAACATTGAAACCGAGGGAATGGAATAGGGGAGGGGCAGGCGAAAGAACAGGCTTACCCTATCAAAAGCAAGCATTTTGTATTGATTTTTCCAGGGGAGACAAATGGTTAGTGAAGTTTTGAGAAATCGTTTGTTCTATCTCTGTGAAATTTCTTCCTAGTTTTCCTCTTAAAATAAATTATGTGTTTTTCCATCTCTGACTTCTGTCCTTGGGTTTGGGGGTTATATGGACTTGGTGTGACTCCCAGCTCCAGCTACTACCAGCCAGGAAACCAAGGAAGCTCATGGGTCCCCAGTTCTGCCTTCAATAAATCAGAAATAGTAAAAGTGACTCCAATATTAGTATAAGGATTAATTTTGATAACGGAAAAGTTGTAGGATATTTCTTAAAGTAATACTATTCAGGAATGGGAAGGACATACTCAGAACAAAATCTCCAAAGCCCGTGTTACTTTAAACGAAAGTGATCAGAGTGGAAAGGACCTCTGCTATATTCTCTCCTTATATAGAGCCGAACTGTGGAGACACCAGGGAGACCAGTGTCTGTCAGGGACGTGGGGTGGGGTTGGCAACACACTAAAAACGGCTGGTGAGAACTTTTAGGGATGCACACAGTTATCAGTTTACAGAACAATGTAGCTAATTAGGCAATTAGACATCAATAAACCTGTATAAAAGGTTTAAAACAAATGTAAACGTTAAAAAAATAACGCCACTATGAAAGTGCCTGGCCTGGTTTTGATAAACATGGCTCCTGTCACAACATCCCTACCTTTGGTTTCACAGCCAAAAGGAGTCTATATTTGAGCACAATACTTCCTCCCTCCCTCCCTCCCTCTCTTCTTTCCTTCCTCCCTCCTTCCCTTCCTTCTGCTCGTGTGTGTGTGTGTGTGTGTGTGTGTGTGTGTGTGTGTGTTTTGTTTGTTTGTTTTGTTTGTTTTTTGTGACAGGGTTTCGCTGTATAGCTTTGCGCCTTTCCTGGAACTTGCTTTGAAGACCAGGCTGGCCTCGAACTTAGAGATCCACCTGCCTCTGCCTCCCAAGTGCTGGATTGAAGGCGTGCACCACCCCACCTGGATTTGAGTACAATTCATTTCTTTTCCAACTCTGACTTGTTCTCTCTCACAATGCTCCAACAGTCCTCTTATTTCCTGAGCCAGGCTATCTCACTCCCTGAATTTGGGGGTAGTACCTCTTCTTGGTACCTTTGCTTTCCGGACTTTGAGGACAAGAGTCTCCTCCCAGGGCCTCTTCACAGACCCCTTTCCCCCTTGTGCCCAGACACACAGTCATTCCTCAGAATTATGTATCTCCTCTAGTTTCCTTTGCTCCTCCCGTTTGTACTTGCTCCCCTAAAATTTCAACTCCCCAAGTCTAAAATCAGCTTCATACTTCCATTTACCTGCAGAAAAGCTCTGACTCCAGAAGAAGTAAGTCCTTTTCCAAATAAAAATACCTCATAAGTATTTACTATTAACCCTGAACTTTCTTAATCACGTGGGCACTGCAGTTATCATCTACATGTCACATGTTAACGGATGTGTGGATATTTGTCTCACAGAATTCCTGTTCTGTTGAATGATCTGTTTCTGAGCAGACACCACGTGTTTCTCACTATGATGACCCAATATAATTTTTTCCCAATAATGTGAATTTCGTTCATCACCTGTTCTTACATTTTTTTTTTCTGGCTATTTTTGTTTGTTAGTTCTTTCTTTAAAAAATCAGATATATTCTGTGAGGAGTTCATGAAGAAATTATGGCCATATTATTTATATAGATTAATTTGAGGGCAATTAACATCTTGTTTGTTTGTTTGTTTGTTTGTGTTTGGCTTTTTGAGACAGAGTTTCTCTGTGTAGCTTTGGAGCCTTTCCTGGAACTCACTCTGTAGCCCAGGCTGGCCTCGAACTCACAGAGATCCATCTGCCTTTCCTCCCGAGTGCTGGGATTAAAGGTGTGTGCCACCACCGCCTGGCTTGGCAATTAACATCTTGACAATAGTCTTTCTAGTAAAAGTTTTGTGCCTACATGTATTTAAGTCATAGCTTATATTCCTCAGGAAAGTTGTATAATTATTTTCATATTGGTTTTGCTCATTGTTTAACAAAATATTCTAACAGTTTCTGCTTTTCTATTCAATCCCTAAATCTCTCAAGATTGCACATGGATGCAAAAGCCATCAGAATCCAAATAGATTTAAAGCAGATTGTACATTGTGAATTTCAGTCACTTTTGCACACGTATCACAGTATAATATTAAGTCATTTGATTATTTTAGACAGCAAACATCAGAAACTGTATGTCAATGGTAAAACCAAATATTATAATATATATCTGCACATATACATACATATTCAGGAAGTTAAGAAAAATAAGATCTGGAATTGCTAGAATCATTCTCAAATCTACTTACTGATATATGTGGGTTTCAGGGGCTTAGCCCAGGCAGTATTAGAGGAAGGGATCATGAAGATTGATGATATTATGGGCATCAGAAAAGACTGATCAGATCTTGGTGAATGAGAACCTGAAGGGGATGAATTTTTTTTTCAGGGACCTGTTTGTGATAACTAGGAAAATATGCTATGATAATTACATCAGAAAAAATACTTCCTAACAAAAATTCCTGGCATTTGGTCTTTCTTATTCTAAAAATTAGCTCAGACTTCCGTCTCTAAGTTATATTTTGTTAGCTAAAAATAATTATATTTCACAAATTTATTTTTATTTTTAGGTTAATTCCAATGCTCCCACCCTCACCACCTGAGTTTTAAAAGCTATTCCTAGGAAAGCATAGCCTCTGTTTTAAAGAAATTTATTTCTAGGGAACAGCCTCTAGTTTTCTTGAGAAAATGCAGGTCTTCTGGATGCTAACTGACTTTCTAATATCGAACAGTGTGTTCAGACTGGAGTGAACCACCTGGGCTTGCTGTCCTTGCCCTGCCCTGTGGTATGCATCAGTAGTGACTAGAACAGCCTTTCCAAGTTATTTTACTGACTGCTCCATGCATTACTTCTGGAATATGAAAAGAAAAAAAAAAGCATCAAGGAAAACTTTTGAAAACATTTGCCACATTTTTGCATTGAAAAGTTTTACTAAAGATGCTGTCTCTCTGAAATTCATGTGTATGTACCATCCCTGTCAGCTCATGGCCTCAAGATTATCCTGGCCTTGTCAGCCGAGGAGCCGAAGCCTCTGTTAATATGTGAGTAGCACACGATTTTTATTTGAAACCTTGTTAATAGTCGTTCTTTAAGGCTATAATTTTCATGATTATTATTTAAATGTTTGCGTCCCTGATTCTGTTTTATCTTATTTCATTAGGTTTTTAAGCTATATGGACATAGAAAGGTATTCTATTAAGTTTTCAAAGATGTATGTCAACAGTAAACTACCTAATCACAAAACATTTGTAATTGTGCTTTCTATGTTATTTGAATCCTATGTTATTTGAATCTATGTTATTTGAATTGGGAAATACATGTGTGTGTGAGGTGTATCATATGTGTATGTTCTAATTCATCTAAAAACATTATAAAGTTTTCCTTTCAAACAAACTTTTTAGCATCTGTATCTAGATTCATGTTAGCTGCATGATCAGTTTGAATGATCTTTCTGTTTAAATGACTTTCACGTTTATCTTTTTCACATATCTATTTCTTAGTCTATTGGAATTGGCCTTCAAATGTTTTTTTTTTCCATCAGAAGACATGAACACTATGGTTTTCAGTTGTTTATGTGTTCTTAATTTTCATTCTGTCTCATTCAAAGGTTTAAATACAGATTTAAATTTCAGACTAAATATGAATTTATACTATGGTTTCTGTTAATTCTTCTCCAATCATCTTCCTTCATCCTTCATCCTCCACTCAAAATCTGTTTGTTTGTTTGTTTTTCTTTTACAATGTTTTTGTTCTCTTTTGTTTAATTTGGGTTTTGTGGAGGGTGCTGAAAGTGACTCTTATCTCTGGAGGTAAGAGTATCTTGATTGTATCTTCTCACTGATACTTTACTCTTTGTGACATAATTAGCTGTTCATTAAAATGACAGGAACACTCTCCGCGAAGAGTGGACACGTGGTATCGATGACTCTGCCTTCTCTTGTTTTGTTTAAGAGAGAGTCCTCCATTGCAGGTGAATGGAGAAGGCAGGACAGCTCTGAGCCCAGCGTTCATTTCCCCGCCCTCTCCTTGTACTCTGACGTGGCATGCGTTGACCGGGAGTCCTCCATTGCAGGTGAATGGAGAAGGCAGGACAGCTCTGAGCCCGGCGTTCATTTCCCCGCCCTCTCCTTGTACTCTGACGTGGCATGCGTTGACCATTTTTCTAGTTTCTCTTTTTATCCCATGGTGCTTCCCTCTGTTTTCCTTCTCCACTGTGTCCTGAGAGCTCTGTCTGGGCATCAGGACACACTCCCTATGTCCCCCATCCAGAACTGTCACACACCCCTGGCTCCCTCCACCTGCAAAGACAGCTGCTCTGTTTCCCACCGACTGTCTCTGGTCTCACTGATGTCCCTTCCCAGGAGTGAACTTGCTTCTTGGTCTCCCCCCCCCACACGCATCCAGTTAAGCGGAGCTGCATGTCTGTTCCTGTGTGCCTCGGGGAGCAGCTCTAGGCCCAAACTGTGTCTTTGGTGGTTTCTCATACCCTGCCCTTCTTCCCTGTGCTCACACAGCACAGCATTTTCCTAACAGCCTACATGTGGATTTAGTCCAGCCTGGCTGTCTCTCCAGAGCCTTGGAATTCTATCTTCTGTTACCTATTAGTCATTTTCACTTAAATAGTTCAGAGAAAATTCAAATTCAACATGTCATGGATGTGACTCGCTGTCCCCTCAATTCCCCTTAACACTCATCTACTCTATATTTATCCCCTCACAGAAGGGATGACATCATCAAGGACTCCCAAAAGCAAGTTGTCTTTGATTCATCGGTCTTTCTCGTCATGTGAGTTGTACTATTACGAGCATCCTCTCAATAAATCCCATCTACTTCTGGCCATTTCTGTATGTTCTTTAGGCATCAGTT